>CATIWO010068282.1:0-33595 GCA_949673435.1 Macaranga tanarius | reverse complement strand
TATATTTGATTTCAATTGTCATCATGTATTTTCAAACTAACTAAAGTTTGCATGAGGGTGTTTTTTTATCTTTTGCTATTAAAGGTAGAACTGAGGAATTAAATTGCTGCCATTAAAAGCAAAACAATGACTTAAATTGGGTAAGATATAGCACCATGGGATATATGTGTATGTATAATCTGAAATGGCATCATAAAAAAACTAAAAAGGTTCCAAATTAAGGTACGTGGTAACACAAATCCTTTCTTCACTGCACTTAATTTGTTTTGTGCAAAACAAAAACTAACACTCAATTAAGGCTTCAAAATTTTTCTCTATTTGCTTTCTTTTGAGCCATAAACTTAAATAATAGTAGTAATAATAATTTCAAAGATCGACATTCCAAACAGCACCTTCTCCTTCTCCACAAGAATCATGGACTTGTTTCATCCTCTCTACTGATTTGCATATGCCACTGCACGACCAATCGAATGATGCTACACATATGTTTCCTGCTTGTGACTTCAACTCACAATCTGACACACGCACACACATCAATAACAAAAAACATATTACTATTAAGTAAGTATTCTTGAAATGTAATTAACATCACATCACAAATCCATCAACCATCAATTGTTTAGTTACCTGGAGGAGTTCCACAACACATGGAGTGTTCATCTACATGTTCAACTTCCAACCCAATAAACCAAGATCCTAAAGATACATCTTCGTTTGCATATCTATGCAATATTGGTCTGCCCACAGTTTTATTTTTTGCAAAAAGAACATAATTAGTACTGAATATTATGTATATAAAGAAGATATCATTAATTGAAAATTAATAACAAGACTCACGAATTAACGGAAATATAAGTAGCAAGGTCCTTAGAAATGCCATAAATTTGTCCAGTTGCATGCCTAAAGTACTTGTTCCCTTCTTCACCAAATTTCCAATATTCTGGCTCATGATATTTTACTCCTCTGCAATTCCAAAAAATACTAATATCAATGTCATGTAACAAAAACTTCTAAATAAATTCAAGAAACATATCTTCTTGGGTGTTTATTATAGTGATGAATATAACTGAACATATAATTAAAGGAAGTTACTTTTTAAAGAGAACTGGTCCAGACTTCATGCACCCAATGTACACTCTAGGCCTGGATCTGTATCTTGCTAGAGTGCTCACAAGCACACCTACAATGACAGAATTGAGTAGATTCTTAATTTACATGTAATTAATAACATAATTATAGAGATTAATGTTAATGGAGATAATTAAGTAGGTATGTACCTAAGTTGAGATGAACATCATCATCAACCTTCATGTAGAATTCAGCATCCCAAATAGAAACAGCAGTGGAAAAGTAGAGTCTTGTCTTGGTAGAGAGTTCATGATAACCTTCAACATGCTTCAGCCTAAGAAAATCTTTGTGCTCTTCCTCTTCTATGTCCAGTGCTTTATCAAGAACTCCACCTGGTGTTGCACTGTGTCCTATCACAAACCTTATCACTATCCCTTTCTCTTTCTCCAATTGCTTTAGCTTTGCTCCTGCATATATATATGTGTGTAGATCATGTTAATCTTCTTCTGTTACTTAGCTCTATGTACATATTACACTGAATCATTAAAAGGGTACAGACCTTTCGGCATCCAAGTTTGGCGAACTGAGTCTCGCCGTTTTCTGCTGCTAAATGCTGTGTTAATTCCAATGACAACAAATGCCTTCTGCAAAGTGTGATTATTCTGTTTCTCTAGTGCAACTTGGCCACTGGATTGACTTGCTTGTGTCGCTACTAGTTCCATTTGTAATGTAGAAATTGTACTCTCAAGCGACCTGTATGTGCCTAAATTGTTAATGTTCATACAAAAGGAGAAAAAAGATCGAAAATTTGCAGTTTGAACAAAGAAATGATTTCATCTCACTTGACAGCCTGACGGGTTCTTTTAACTTCTCCCATGATATCTTCAGGTTCTCCTTCAACTAATTTCTGATAACAGATACATAACAAATGTGAGGAAGAAATTAGATACTCGGTGAATTAGTGCATATGTACATTTGTTAAATGAAACTTACACGCTTGTGATCACAATCTGGTTTCAGATCTTGCAGCTTGTTAACATAGTGAGGAATGAGAGAACTCTGATGATCTTTAGACTGGGAAGGATGATGAGTCCATGTTCGACTGGTAAAAAGCGATCCTGCAATGAAACTAGCAATGCAAAGTACAAGAATAGCTTTTCCTGAATTAATCGGTTTGCCTCTCATTTTCTTGGACACGTTGTCAAGCTGCTGCCAAGGCCGCAATGTCAGAAGTAAATACTGTAATCTCTTGACCAGCTTCTTTTCCGAAAGAAGCTGGAGCCTAGTCTTTGTGGCCTGTAAGAATTTATTCATCAAGAAAAAAGAATCAGAAGTGGAGAATCTACAATGAATTATGAGTACTCATGGGGAAGCTGTATTTATACATGTTTCTACATGTCTCTCACTACTCTTAGTGTATGTACAGGTTCTTGTAGAAGCAAATTAGTGAGCTACAAGAAATGCATCTATATATATAGAAAGTCTCTATACCATATGTAGAACCATCTCTAGAATCTTGAATTGCCAGAGCTAGTGTTCCTAAATTTGATTAAATGCAGCTGGGGAATTAAAGTTGTTGTAACTGTATTTTGATGTTGCGGAAATTGGCAAGCTATAGAGCATTAAAACTGAAATGCTATTAATAATGAAATCAATGCAAAATATTGAGAAACCAAATTGGAGTTTTGGGTACTAAATGACATTGGTAAGCAATCTTCTAAAACAGTTTTTATTAATTGCTATAATGCAAAATAAGCTTGAAAATTAACATCACTATAAAGGAAGAAAGAAAGCAAGAAAATAATCATAATATATACAAATGTACCTTCAAAAGAATTTGTGATCATACAAATATGGCATCACTAAAAAGATTTATATATATGAATTTGGTATAAAATACATTACATGGTCTATGTAATGCGACTTCTTTTCATGTTTAGTAAGGTCATGAGGTTTATAAATCGGTGTCTTAATTTGAAAATAAATGGAGAGGACTTAATTTGCGGGGATCATAGGCAGTTCAATCATGTGATTTTCATGCTTCAACAAACTTTCTTCCAATTAACGAAAATACTTTCTCCATTCTTCTCTCACTCTTCTCATCGGTAACATTTGCATGCTTATCAACAATTTTCTGCCCCTTGAACACTACATGTTACGTACATATGATATTACGTTATTGCGAGAGGAAGTGATTAGAACATGTACGAAGCCTAACTAAGAGGACAAATTAATGTTGGAGCTCTCCTTGTGTATGTGCATGGCACGGAAGCTATTGCCCCTTAAATTGCAAGCAAATTGAGTTTTTTTAGTTCTATATATGATAAATGTTGTGTTGATGATGCAATGTGTTTCTTTTTCTTTTTGGTTTTGGCTACTAAAGAGGGCAACTTTACATAAGAAAAAACCGCATCTTGTGTAATGTATGCCAAAGGACGTGTCGTTTGGGCTAAAATTCAATTGCTTGAAGAGAAAACTGAATCAAGCTGAGTAATGCCATCCCCCCACACAACACAATACAAGCAAATTTCAGAGTGTAGTAATGCGTGGTTAAGCATGAACTTGGAATGTAAAGTTTCTATACATCAAATTACTGTCGTAACAAAACTTGCACTAAAAATATGGAAAACCCACCTCAATGAGACCCCATATAATCAAATTATATACATTCCCTCCTGTATAAACAGTTGTATCACTTTTCTGAACCAACAGAGAATCATGGGAAGAAGGAGTGCTAAAATCTAGCTTTCACATGCAACAGACTTCGTCGGTGTTAGTGTTTATAATTTTATGAACACCAATGTTTTAACATTAATCAATTCTTTTAATATATCACCTATGCTTGGCCATTTTATCCTTTAACTTGTGACAGCCACCTGGGAATTATTCAATCTTCTCTCAACTTCTCTACCATTCTTTCCATCAGGTTTAACCTTTATCTTAACTGGTTTCCCAAGTGTTGATTTGTCTTCCCTTCTTGCAAGGTCAAGAGCCCTTTCACATACAGGAAAACCCTGATCATCCCAAGACTCCAGAATCACGCCAGATCCTATGCAGCTTCTTCCCTGGTAGAAGGCTGCAAATTGCCCTGCTGCCAGACCTTGGTCATCTTCAGACAATTGGACAACTGCAACATCTTGACCATCAACTTCACCAGGTTCTATTACCACACTGCAATCATAGAACCCAGGACCATGTCTCACCTAAAAAGATAAATAGATGTTAGGCTCCAGTGATTAGCATTTGAGTAAGATCCATCTGCAGCTCAGCAGTATGACATAACGGGTAGCATCACTGTGCCTAATGGACTACTGGCGCATGATATTCATTTTAAATTGTCTATCCACACCCAGTACTGTTATGAACAAATTAGCTAGCAGCAATAAAATGTTAATACAAAACACAACCTTTTCCAGAACCCCTTGTCCATTAAATTTTGACCAATTAAATGCAGAGACAGAGAATGTTTACCAAGAAAAATGTCCATAACAATGTTAAATATGTGAATTGGATACTGGGTTATCTACCTTACACTGGAGATGATTGGTATCCTTTGGGGGCAACCCATTAAACCATCTCAAGGAGCCAACGCGGAACAAGCGCCTTCTTTTGTCAAACGAGAAATAATTTCGTGACACAAACACTACATTGTTCTTAACATCCTTCTCAACAACATACCTGCATAAGAAGAACATAGGAGAGGTAAGCGATATAAAGAAATGCTCCAATATTACCACGATTACAAAACTTCTATACCTAATTCGAAAAAAAAACTACCAAAAAATCGGCCAAAATTACAGCATCTCAAGTGCATAAAGATGTTGGATATTTGAGAAATGGTTATCAAGAATGGGCACATATCAACTTCTGAAAATGAAGTTGCAAGTTGTAACAGCAATGCAGATAAAAATAAATGGGGAAAAAGAAGCCAATTTCAATCAGAAGGCACAAACTCACTAGTGATTGAATGGAACAAGCTTTTCCAGCAGAAAACTGCTTCTATCTTTAGAATGATCAGAATTATTATTAAAGAGAGATCTAGAGCCTAGCCCTAAGGGCAAATGGTGCACAATTTTGTAAGTGATGCTGAGGATACCAGGGACCCCCTGGGAGACGCAGGCCTTGTCTTTGACCAATTGTATAGAACCAAAATCCTTTATGGTTGCCAAGGAAATCTCCTGTCTCAGCTTCCAATATGATACCTTCCATCTCCCCAATATGTCTTGCAACAAATTCGCTAAATTTGATCTGGAAAGAAAAATTCCAGTTCCAATGTGAATGAAGCCAGAGATATTGAGAGGGCACAGATACAAAGAGACAAAATATTATTCAAAAAGGCTTCCTCATCTTGTCTATAAATGAGGTTGGCAAAATTTCCCTGGGGAAGTACCTTCCCAAGAAAGCATATTCCTTGTGAATCCTTTCTATCTTTGTTAGGCAGATCAAAAAGCACAGCAAGTTTGCGAACTTCATCCTGCAGATGATTAGGCAAGAAAGAACTTAGGGTTAAAAAAGAACTAGGGCAGAGGGACATCTGCACCACAAAAGTCAAACCATGCAACAAATTATATGCTTTTTGACAAGTACAAACTAATGAAGAAGAATCATACAAAATTAGACAAACAAGATAGTGCAGTTACAAGAAGTTTTTTCAAACAAAGCTCCACCGAATTACTAAAAGTTCAAGTTGTAATGGGTACTGATTATAAGAAACACTTGCACTAGAGACAACATGGTCAAGGCAGCAAGATGCTTGAATAGCTTGTACCAGTTGGTTTACATTGTATATGCAATGTACTTGCATCAAGCCAACTGCCACATGCAAATCAATTATCATTCATTGTAGCCATAAACAAGATATAGACGCCCAAACATGATTCAAGAATGCTATAAATTTCTAAAAAGTTCACCTTAGTCAATGAATGAAATAAAACAAAAAATGAATGGAAAACTATCCACATGATACTATCAGCATAAGTATTGAATGGACCTTTGGGACACCACCAAGTGGGAAAATAAGTCGTCTAAGTTGGGCCTGTGAGAGATGTGAAAGGAAATACGTTTGGTCCTTCACCTTCAAAGTCAAAATTAAAGACATTAGCAGAATGCTTTAGCAGCAGATAAGAGAAAAATGCTTCAACTAATCTTATATGGTTTTCAAGAAAATATTAATATCTGTTATAGGACTTAGGATCCACCATACCAAAAGTTTTCCTACTTTAAAATACCAATTGGCATTATCCATATTTTGATCAAAGAACTTATGCACAAGTAACCATTTAAACTAATTAATTCGCAAATTTACATCCAGCATGCATACCATATCCTTTGAGAGTTCTAAGACAGAAGGTTCATTCATTTGATCTGCAGCTGTGTGGATGACATTGGCGTAATGCCCAGAAGCAACATAATCATATCCCATACTGCTGATGGCATCCATGAATACTCCTGAAACCAGGACAAAAGAGAAACCGTATATAAAAATCAAGAGATAAAACATGGAGTGAAAAAATTAATTAACTAAAATATTCCATCTTCAAGCTCAATAGTGAGAAGACATACCAAACTTAATTCTTGTATTGCAGAGAACATCTGGATTGGGAGTACGGCCACACCGATACTCTTCAATAATATAAGAGACCTAAAATATAGACCACTAATTTTTATTACTTCACTGATCATAAGATGCTTTCAAGAATGGGACATAAATAAAACAGAAATCGAATTTCAGAAAGCATGGTAAAAAATAAATCTTGAAAACAAAAGGGTGCATTGATTAAAAAACATTATGAAAAGGGGAAACATAACATACCACATTTTTCCAGTATTGATCAGTCAAATGCACAACTTCTAATGGTACATCAACCTGAGAAACTAAATAAATTTAATTTCACTTACAAAGCCACTAGTCTACATTACCTACACAAAAATAAAGGTCCAGAAAACCATTTATAAAACAAGAAAAGAAAGTAACTAACTTGATCACAAACAGCTTTAGCATACTTCAAATCTTCTTCCCATGGACATTCAGACCAAAAGTTCTCAAAATCTTCCTACACATAAACAACACATCAGAACCATAAAACAGCTCAAAGGTTCGGTCTTTTACGCCTCTAATTTTCCCCACAATTTAAGATAAAAAAGTTGCAATTTTTCGTCTAATGAAACAAAAAATAAGAACAGAGGAAAGGTGGGTACTTGGAACCAAATTTTGAGGTAAAAGGCGGTACAACGGTGGCCAGCGGCGTGGAGGAGACGGAGGGCGACGCTGCTATCGACGCCGCCACTGAGAAGAACAGCAATTCTGAGATTTTTATCAGGCATGCAGCACGCCAGATGATGGGGCTCAACACTTGCAACACCTGCATTACTCTTATTATTAAAGACAAAACTTGAAGCGCGTGCAGTTAAAGATACTGCCCGCCGCGAGACGGAAAAAGAAGACGAACAGAGAGACACGTGTGTGGGTTTTGGCGGGAAAAAAGAAGGAGCTAAGAAAGGTTTCAGAGAGACCAATTCAGCCACTGGCCTCACTCTCACCATTATTGCCACTCCTCTTCTTAGCATTTTTTTGATAAGCCAGGAGATAGCAGAGCGTAAAAGGCCAAAAAAAAGGGGAGTCTTTGAACAGGTTAAATTACTAATATGCCATAGTGCTTTAGAACTATTAGGATAAAAATACTGCTATACATTGAGGGGTAAAATGGTCTTTTTACTGGAAACCCCAAGAGAGCTCCCTGTCTGAAACCTATATAAACCGCCTCTGTTTCATCTTGGTGCTTCTCTTAAACCCTAGACCGGGCCGCTGAAGAGCCCCTCCAACAACAAGAGATTTAGTTTCACAGAGGTGAGTGTCCGTGCCTTCAATTTCGTTGCTTTTTTTATTAATATGTTGATTAAAGTTAGTTGCTTTTATGTTTTTTAGTTAAATCGCTGAATCATTTTAATGTTTATTTTGCTAAATTAATTGAAAAGTTCATGCAATTGCGGTTTGATTATGATTAACTGATTGGCTGGCCTTCGATTTAGTCGTGAAATATTGTCAAGAATTTATAGTTAAAGAATGGAATTTTATTTTATTTTTGTTTTTTTTAACATTACATATGTTGTGATGCTTTTTGTTAATTTAGATTATTTATGGCCAATTGTAAAGCTGCTGATTATGTTTACTTCTGCATTCCAGAATAAGACAGATGGTTCAGTATAATTTTAAGAAGATTACTGTTGTCCCAGGCGGGAAGGAGTTCATTGATATTGTCCTCTCTCGGACCCAGAGGCAAACGCCGACTGTTGTCCACAAGGGATATGCTATTTCTCGTCTGCGTCAGTTTTACATGCGTAAAGTTAAGTATACACAGCAGAATTTTCATGAGAAGCTCTCTACAATTATTGATGAGTTTCCTCGCCTTGATGATATTCATCCGTTTTATGGTGACCTCCTTCATGTTCTTTACAACAAGGACCATTACAAGCTCGCTCTTGGCCAAATAAATACTGCCAGGAATCTTATTAGCAAGATAGCTAAGGATTATGTTAAGTTGTTGAAGTATGGTGACTCGCTGTATAGGTGCAAGGCATTGAAGGTTGCAGCTCTTGGTCGGATGTGTACTGTTATGAAAAGGATTGGCCCTAGTTTAGCTTATCTGGAGCAAATTAGACAGCATATGGCAAGGCTACCTTCAATTGATCCAAATACTCGCACCATCTTGATTTGTGGGTATCCTAATGTTGGCAAGAGCTCTTTCATGAATACGATCACTAGAGCCGATGTGGATGTCCAGCCTTATGCTTTTACGACCAAGTCACTCTTTGTAGGTCATACTGACTACAAGTACTTGAGGTACCAAGTGATTGATACACCGGGGATTTTGGACCGGCCTTTTGAAGATCGTAATATCATTGAGATGTGCAGTATCACAGCTCTGGCACATCTACGAGCTGCTGTCTTGTTCTTCTTGGATATCTCTGGGTCATGTGGCTATAGCATTGCCCAACAAGCAGCTCTCTTCCACAGTATCAAGTCTCTTTTTATGAACAAGCCTTTGATTATTGTCTGCAACAAGACAGATTTACAGCCGTTGGAAGGGATATCAGAAGAAGATAGGAATTTGGTCATGGAGATGAAAGCAGAAGCTCTAAAAACTGTGATTGGTCAGGGAGGTGAACCTACAGATGAGGGTGTGCTTTTGACAATGAGCACTTTGACTGAGGAGGGTGTGATTGCTGCGAAGAATGCAGCTTGTGAGCGGTTATTGGATCAGCGAGTAGAATTGAAGATGAAATCTAAAAAGATCAACGACTGCCTGAATAGATTCCATGTTGCAATACCAAAGCAACGTGACCAGAAAGAAAGGCCCCCTTGCATACCTCAGGCAGTTTTGGATGCTAAAGCTAAGCAAGCAGCTGAGGCAGCACAGAAGGAGAAGAGAAAAACTGAGAAGGATCTGGAGGATGAAAATGGTGGTGCAGGTGTATACTCTGCTAATTTGAGGAAGAACTATATCTTGGCCAACGATGAATGGAAAGAAGATGTTTTGCCAGAAATTCTCGATGGACACAATGTTTATGACTTCATTGATCCTGATATCCTACTAAGACTTGAGGAGTTGGAAAGAGAAGAAGGTATTCAGCAAGCAGGGCAGGAAAATGAAGATTTTGAGATGGATGGTGAAGAATTGACTCCAGAGCAGCAAGAACTTTTGGCTGCAATCAGGAAAAAGAAGAACTTGCTTATTCAAGAGCATAGGATGAAGAAGAGCACTGCAGAGAGTCGGCCTCTTGTACCTAGAAAATTTGACAAGGACAGGAAGTTCACAACAGAGAGAATGGGGAGAGATCTCAGATCTGTGGGACTAGATCCCTCTTTGGCAGTTGAACGTGCCCGCAGCAAGTCGAGGGGTCGCAAAAGGGAGAGGTCTCAAGATGGCAGCGGTGCAATGGATGTGGATATTGCGCAATCAAATAAGAAATTAAGGATATCTAGATCTCAATCAAGATCAAAGTCACGGCCTCCTTTTGAGGTTGTCCCTGGGGAGGGTTTCAAGGATTCAGCACAGAAAATTAAAGGTATTAAGCTTCATAAGAAATCCGCTAAAAAGAGGAATAAGGACGCTCGTCGGGGAGAGGCAGACAGAGTTATTCCTAATCTCAAACCTAAGCACTTGTTTTCTGGGAAACGTTCCATTGGAAAAACCGAAAGACGTTGATCACTTAAGGTTTGTCGCAGTGTTGCACCTGGCTTTTTTCTGCTTTTCTTTCATTTGTTTCCATGATTTTTGTGCTTTTATCATCTTTTCTTGGCCATCTTGGTGTTGTATTGATATCAAGGTGTCTGAAACAGAGTTTGACTGGAGAGGACATGATTTATTTGAGATTCCTTGGGTGTTGCATGCTATGTCTTGACTGTTTCTGTAGATATATTGTTTTGCTTGTCCAAAATTTAGGGAAAGAATCTGGTATTGTTGTTAGATGAGCTTTGTTCGAACGATCGAGGGAAAATCCAGTGCGAAAGAAGTTGCTAACCCTTCCTTCGTTGTGCTATCTTTCAGGGAAACGCTTGATGTCTGTCTTCTGGAGGAGTACACTACTGAATCACATAGCATATGGATCGTCTCTGCTGCCTAAATGCCATTTCATTTTTGCTAAATTGTGGAATCTTTTAGCTGGATAGGGCAAATTTTGAATGAGTTATTAATTTGTTTTGTGTGAACGTGTTTTATGTTATATTTTAATTTGGCTGCTACTTTTAATTATTTAATTAATGTGAGAATATTTTAGAGCAATCCTTTGCTGTCTGTTGCATATTCCTTCTTTTCCAATTGGAACTATGGTTCTGTGAAAAGAAATCCCAAATTTTATACATGTTACATGCTTTCTCTAAATATTTTTGCTTTAAAGGCACTCATCATCCCATTCAGATTGTTGTGTGGTGTGGTGTGGTGTCTTTCATCCACGGGGATAGGACTTAGGAGGGTAGGCTGGTTTTTCTGGATTCCATATAAGTGTTTAGTGTATGCTTCAACTTGCACTTTCTTATCCATGAGCTATTGCAAGCTCGAGCGCTCTCAGTTTCGTCTAATGATTAATCCAATGAATTATTCTTCACTGCACAATCTTCAATCTCCTCCTGTAACTGCTGCCTGTCTATCTGGATTCCAAATTCACCAAAGAAACATTTTGTTTATGGAAGAAGGTCACATACATTATTTATAGTTTTATACCTTCTGCCTTTCCTTTTCTTATTCCATACTCTAATGGGATTCATTTGCCAAAAACAATTATGATTATTATTATTATTATTTATAATCGAGGTTTAGTTTTTTAGGTTTTGATTATAATATAGGGCTACAATTAGTTACTATTATTGATTTAATCAAAGAGATCAATGAGATGAAGAAGGAAGCTTTCTTGCATTTTTGGTTGTTTATGATAAACTACCTCTCTCAAGTTTGTTTGAACATTAAGCATAGTTTAGACCTGCATAAACCATCTCAACCTTAAGCATCATATTTTAAATTCTCATTAAATAAATTTTTAAGAATTAACACTCGTTTGAAGTGGCTCTCATTATGTAAACACAGTTGGCTAATGTAGATGTTGTTCCATGAATCCTGATTTAGGCTGAAAAAAAAAATATTGCAGGGAGACTCCTGCTTGACCTTCCTCTGGCTGTCAAACTTATTACATTGTCTAGGAAATTCTTTTTAATGTTATTGGTTTATGATTATTCTAAAGTTTGAGTCGAATGAACCTCTTATCATTATATATTTTGCTATGTATAAAACTCGAAATTTAAGAAAATTCCAACTCCACTAAAGTCTAAAGACATTGTTTAGAAATTTGGACCATGCTAATTATGTCCTTTATTAATAAGCTTTGTAATCTTTCATAGCCGGGCCTCGAAGCTCATCTCTTAGTTGTTGGCGGTAGCTTATCTTTGCTTCCAAAGATAAATTGGCAAGCAATGAAACATAATTCCTTTCATCAAGTTGCTTCATCACTCTTCTGTTCATTAATGTACTTAGTGGACCTGCCGACAAATGAAAAGCTGGACACTTATCATTATAAAAACTATACCTTCTTATTCTTGTACTTTGGCATCTGCATTACACACAACATTATGTATTTTGAGATTTATTTCTTCAATTTCTGAACCCTTTTTCTCTTTCATTTTTTTTACCATTTTGTTTCTACTTTTCTGTATCCTTATAAATTGCAAAACTAATAATTCTTCTGTTTGAACAAGGGAAATATATATATATATATTTGTATTACCTTCATTTAGCATTTTGTAATTGATATTTGACAGTAATTTCAATAATTTCTGTATGAAAATATATGGATGCGCCTCATAATTACTTTCTTGATGGAGGATTTACAGAAGGCATTTTCTTGTTGGAGTTTTGTTTCATGTCAACCTCGCTAGTGTCACCTCTCATGAATCATGGACCTGCACAAAAGCTTTTTTTCTTTTTCTCTGTTCACTTTTAATCATTTTTGTTTATATGATTATAATTAATATATTCTTCTTGTTCTAATTTTTTTTTTTTTTTTTTTTTTTAATATTATAGTACTAATTGTAACTTTTATATCTTTGCTTTATTGCAGACCAATTCTGCATTTTCTTTGTGGGCTGCTAATAAAGTTAAGCCACATGTTTGATATGTTGATAAAAGAGTTATGATGTGAAGATCTTTAGAAGAGGAATCTGTAAGCCTTTTTCTTTTCTCTTTTTTTATTTAAAAATTTTTTTTTTTTTGACTTGTTGATTCAGCGAAAGTTACATATTTGTCCTCATGTTTCATTGTCATTATTTACGCTGAAAGTGGATTTTTCAAGTCTAAAAATTAAACCTACAAAAAAAAAAAAAAAAAAGACAAATTCACATTCATTTTGATATACCCTACCACCAATATCTTTGGCTTTCCATGGATTCTTTCAGGAGATGAACCCAATGATACTTATGGTGATAGGGGTATTTCCCCTTTGGCCCTGCATCATACTAAGAGCATAGGATGTTGTTACTTGGTTTGTTAAAGAGGCCATCCTTATTGGACCATTCTCATCAGACAAAAGGCATGTTTACTTATTGGAGTAACCTTATAACAGGTAGAGACAAAGCTTTGGCACGAGGAACAGTAAGAACAAAGCATTAAAAAGTTGCACTCTGGAGTACTCTCCAATATATTTCCTATGCCTTTGTCCCTTTACATATGTGGCCCTCTCTACTTAGGTTCGTATGTAAAAATGTTTTATTATGTACCTACCAAATTCATGATAAATATTTGTGTACTGTCTGCTTAGAATGAGTTGGAGATCCTTATCTTACAATACCTGTGATCACTAAAATTGCTCTGTGTAATGTTGAGGCATGAGTCATCAAATTGTAAGCAAGTGTAATTTCTCAGAAACAATTTTTGCAATTGCCTTGTCACTAGAATTACTGTAATCATGATATTATTTGAAGTCAATTTAGTATGATGTTTTCTAACAATACAATTAAAAGTGCTGATCTGACTGTAAATTTTGGATCCCCAACATACAATGCTCTCCACAAATCCAAAAAATTGCCACAAAAATAAAGTTCAATGATTACTTCATTTGATTGTAGAATATCTGTTTTAATTTATTCATCCCCACTTACTTGATGGAATGCTAAATTTCTGGACCCGATGGGGACTTCTTATATACCATATTGACAGCTCTTCCTCCTTTTGAGTACATGCCTTAAAAACCTTTTTGACCCTTTCTTTTAAACCTTTTTGGCATCCAGAGACAAGCCTGTAAAATGCTAAAGTAACAATGATGCAAAATATTACAGGAACATATATATAAATAGTCTGGTTTATTTCTCCAATCCTAACACATTTTGGGGTCTACTTGCATCCTGGAAGCAGCTTTTTTAATCGGATGGTTAGGGATTTTTTACGTGAACATATCTGACTACTTAGAAAACTTCATGTGATGGTAGCCACCACTATTGCATAAAATATGATGGACCTTTTTCATCCTGCCTATGCAGAGTTGAAAGGTGTTAGATTCCTACACCACCATCACTACTTGAGTTACTGTATCTTTCTTTTTTTTTTCCCCTATATAGTAAATGAGATATGATTTGCTGTAAATGATTGAGTTACTACATTAATCTAGAAAATGTTGTCTGTTTTCTCCTTTTTGGAGTGATCACCTGTCAGGTTTTCATTAGATAAGGAGAAACTTGGATTTGCCTATCATCACTAAAACTGCTACTGGGTATTTTTTGGCAGACAAGAAATTAAACTATTCTGGTATTTCACTTTCCGGCATTCTAGAAGATGATTTAGTACCAAATTCCCCTGTCTACAGTGCGTCTGCCGGCAAAGGACAGCATATCTCTGCATTCTAAGCAGATGCATGCAGTACTTTGTTGTGTCTGAAAATGCTAGGAAATTCATTAAAGTCAAATTGTCTACTTCACCTTCTCTCTTTCTTTTTCAATTTCCTTATCTTTCATCCTTTGCTTGCTCTGTGGAAAGATTATGTCTGTAGAAAACTGAAAATTTAAGGCAAATGAACCTGTTTGCTTGAAATATAATTTATTCTTACTGTAGTATAATTGAACAAGACATACCCATATATGATAATTCATGAAACATGTGAAAAACCAATCAATTATTCAGTACCATCTCATTCTCATTAGCATTTACATTACACGATCCATATCTTTTTTCATCATAAAGTATATATTACGATAGAACATGAGCAAATTCCAGTATTAACATATTCAAAGATGTTATTTAAATGAGAATTCGTCATGTTAAAGTATACCAGCGTCAGGCCTGAAACTAATTAAACAGTGAGGGAAGCACCAAAAAGACAAAAACTTAGAACAAAGGTAGTTGACAGACACCATTGGCAGAGCTCCCAGACATTCATTGTCCTTCATACATTATTTTAATTAGCATTTTATATAAGATATTGATCTGATAGCTACATATAATATTTTCTTATAGTTCTGCATATGGTGATCATTTAAGGTTTTTATATATAAATATTTCCACACATGGTGGAGTATGTTTTACTCCTCAGGGCTCTCTGAGGCGAGGCCTATACGTGCGCGCATCTAATGCTAAATCACCAATGAAGATCGGCCTTGATAATGTGGACCGTTGAGCATTTTCCATGAGTTTTATTTTTTCTTTTTAAATTTGCATTATTATTATTCACTATCTTCAAAAACACGTGTGGAGATTATGTGAAGTGGAAGCAAATATCTTGGCTTGGTTATGAAACAAACCAATCTATATATATATATATATATATATTAATCACAAATATTTAAAAATTTATTGACCTCCAATTAATTCAGTTCAATGCATACCAAACTATAAGAGCAGTAAATGTTTTTTAACAACTTATTTATATACTATACAATTTGAATTCAAAAATATCGTTTAAGGGATAACAGTTTCCTATTCTAACTGTTATTGATTATTATATTTATTTTTTTCCTATTATATAAATATTTTTTAAAAAAAGATTGTGCAGCTGTTTCATTCTCTGAATATTTACGGTATTAATAATATATATATATATATGATGATTACCTTGTGAGTGAAGAAAAATATAATAGAAAAAGGACAAGAAGATGATCAAGGAGTCAAAGACAAGACGACCACCAATCTCTCTCATTTTTCTCAGGTCCCTCTCCAAACCGTTTTCTACTCAGACCCATCAACCAACTCCTCTCTCTCCTTCTCTTTCCTATATTCTAAGCAAACCCCAAAACCCATCATGATCATCATTTCCACTCTATGAAGCCTCCTCCTCCTCTCTTTCTTTTTCTCCACCTAGCAGCTGGCTAGCGCTGTCATTTTTTCTACCATTCTATATATATATATATATCTTAACTAACCTCTATACATCGACACCCTTCCAAATTATCAAAGCCCCACCTCTACAAAATGAGGAAGCCAGAGGTCTCTGGAAAGAACAACCTCGGTACTAATGCTAATAAGCTTAGAAAGGGGCTGTGGTCACCAGAGGAAGATGACAAGCTCATGAACTATATGATAAACAATGGACAGGGTTGTTGGAGTGATGTAGCAAGAAATGCTGGCTTGCAGAGATGTGGAAAGAGTTGCAGGCTCCGATGGATTAATTACTTGAGGCCTGATCTCAAGAGAGGTGCGTTTTCACCTCAGGAAGAAGAGCTTATCATCCATTTGCATTCTCTTCTTGGAAACAGGTACCTTCCTTGTGATTTGTGAATGTATCATGCTACTGTTACAGGTCCATTCGTATATGTTTTCCACCAGCTTTTGAGTAACAGGTTAAGTGACAGTTGCTACAGTGTAAAAATTCCATCTCATCAAGACATCATGGAGACTAGTGCATGTCGTAAATTGAAGGCAACAATGACCCTTTTTTATTTTTTTAACACTAAGCAAGAAAAAAAAAAAGTAAATGTTGACATATGAGGGTAGTCGAATTATTAGAGTAGTATCGTCTAGAATTATTAACTTAAGCTATACTAACCTATAGTAATTTTTATTTGTGAAAAGATTTTTATTGCGGTTCATGCAGAACGCGTGAAATAATAAAAATAATATACTCGTTATCATCTGAAAAAATATAAAAAAATATGATAATAAATTAAAAAAATTATCTTTAGTGCTCGCAATTGATGCGGACCATATTATGTACATCTATCTTTTATTTATAGAAAATAATGTATATAATTTTTATTTCTCAGTCACTCATATAAAATAATCAGATGTCTCGAGTTCGATCCCTAAGTATGCAGTTACTTAAAAACTCTTGAGATAGAGCTTTGCCGCCCTTGTAGTCATAGCTCAAACGAAAATTAGTCCGAATGTGATACGGGCTTAAAGGCGCCTCCCAGTAGGGGCCTATTTTCTAACAAAAAATAAAATTATAAATAAAGTTGATTAATTAGTCATATAGAAATAGAAACAATATTTATGGAGCTAAATGTGGGTTCCACCTTTTTATTTAATGTTTCTTTAGTGCACTAACTCTACTCAAGAATTTCTCGCAGTTTAAGTAAGCAAGCATCTCACAGACCAAAACAAAAAAAATCTAAATGCTGGAAAATAAGTCAGATTGGAATAATTTAGGTATCTTGTCCGTCTCAAACGCAATTATATAGGCAGAGATTGTTATGAGAAAAAGTACCATTAATTTAGCTGTCATATTTGAAAAGTTTGGCCACATTATACAGATTTGGTCAGTTCTGCTGATGTTGGATACTTGAAGATATTCCCTTCAAGGACACAAGCTGATAATATAAGGACTTTATTTGAGTGTCTATGTATACAGTTGAAGACAAATCCCCTGTTCTCGTTTTCATATTAAGTGTCCATGCATTTGTAAAAACAACTAACTGTTCAGAAAATTTTTTTCTGAGGTTAGTAAACTTATAAAAAATTTTTATAAAGTAATTTAATAGTATATATTATGAATTAAATATAAAACATTATGTAAGTGAAAATAGTTTATTGTCAGCTGATCATACGAATAGGTGTTGGTATTCTTGCCTAATTTTTAAGCACTAAATATGGTGATATTTGCATCCCATGCAAGTCATGCATTAATAGTGACATAATAAATATTCTTCTTTGAAAGTGAGTTGAAACTAAATATATACGTAATATTTGATCATGTAATGTTGTTTCTTTCGAAGGTGGTCTCAAATTGCGGCTCGCTTGCCCGGAAGAACCGACAATGAAATCAAGAACTTTTGGAACTCAACAATAAAGAAAAGACTAAAGAACCTATCATCCTCCACAGCCTCTCCAAACACGAGTGATTCTTCCTCGGAGCCTAGCAAAGAAGCAACTCTAGGGGGAGGAGGGTTCATCTCTATGCAAGAGACTGGTATGAGTTCCATGTACGTGGACCCATCGTTATCAATATCATCTTCATCATCAATAACACCAACATGCATGCAAGCTATGTTTCTGAATCACATGATGGACCCATTACCGAACTTTGATCATGGCATAAGCATGTATGGTGCAAGTGTGCACTTCAATAATAATGTAATCCCACGCATAACGACCCAAACAGGAGATCATGACCACTTATATGGTAATAATCAAGAGAACAATATTCTTGAAGGTGTTGATCATATTGGGATACAAGGGGATTTTCATGTTCCTCCTCTAGAAAGTATAAGCATCGAAGAAAACGTGAAAACTGAAAATATATATGGTAGCGAAGACACCAATAAGTACCTATATAGTAACGTGAACAGAATTAGCAGCAGCTGCAAGAACTATAATAGTAAAGCAGAGAACATGGGTGCTGGGGTTGGGAACTTTTGGCAAGGAGAAGAGCTAAAAATGGGGGAATGGGACTTTGAAGAGTTGATGAAAGATGTTTCCTCGTTCCCTTTTCTTGATTTTTCAAGTTGATCAGTAAATGGTTTGCCTTGAGAAATTCATTTGCCTCTAATTTTCATTATTACTTTTTTTTTTTTTTAGTTTTTCCTTTACACTCATACATATATAGACACCTATTATACATAAGATAAGAACCTTGTGTAGCCTTCCTACCTTTGCCAAGTGATTATGTATAGCTTAATTAGATATGTGATATATATATAAGAGGAAGATAGACAGAAATATTCGAGGAATAAAAGTCACTCAGTTGGTGGCTTAAGAAATTATTGTATGCATGTATGTGCCTTGTTATTATATGAATTCAATAGGAATGTAAATTAGACGGATTATGAGTTACATCATGTATAATTAAGTTTAGTTACCATTTATGCTCAAAACACATGAGTGGAAGTTTGTTATTAGTGAGAGATAATTAGTAGGTTTGTACTATACACATTGATCATAAACATATTGAAATTTTCATTCTCTCATCTTTCAAATCTTCTCAACTTTCTTGAAAAGGAAACTTCATTTATTTTTTGGTGTGTGTGGAAGATGATTGTTACTTCAGATGGGGTTTAATTGAATTGTTTAGATGAGATGTCCACTTGGAACAGCAATTATATTAATTTACATACATGTATCATATATATTGTATAATATTTGGTCAGCTTGCTTTCATTATACACATGATATGGTGAAAGTGCAAGAATTTTCCTTATAATTAATTTTTATTAGTTAGTTAGCTTAAATGGTTTGCTTCTTGGTGTAATTATAGCACCACCTTTACTTACTGCATGCCTAAGATGGCAATGTATGGTTGGTGTTTAAAGTCAAACAATGAAAAGAGGGGCAAAACCCAAGCTGATTGAAAAATAATAAATCATATTATATATAGATAGCTATGAGAAGTGAATATTAAGCAAGCTTTATGAAGATAATTTATTAATTATTTATATATATTTTTTGAATATCTGTATAAGAAGACAATGTCAACATTTTCAATTGCGATGGACATATCAAAAATAGTGCTTTCCTAAATCATTTCCCTTTAGATTTCTAACAATCCTATAACTAACCTTTGGGAATATTAATCAATTATTTTATGAATTGAAAAGTACTTCTTCTTTCAATAGTTAAATTGAACTTTAGTTATGAAGGGATTTTCCATGCGTTTGAAGTTGCATTTTTTCTATTTATTAATCGGGGTTATAATTAAGTGGACCAAACTAATAAAATATTAGGAATTTAAATTTTAGAAATTTTTATTTATTTTCAGAGTATTACATCCAATTATCTAAAATTTTATATTTGAATAATGAAAATAAATATGCCTTATATATTTTGAAATTTTATAATTAAATAAAAAATATAAATATCACAAATTTGAAATTTTTATTTATTTTCAGGGTATTACATCCAATTATCTAAAATTTTATATTTCAATAATGAAAATAAATATGCCTTATACATTTTGAAATTTTATAATTAAATAAAAAATATAAATATCACAAATTTGATGATTGGGTGCAACAGATATGAAGCATATAAAAAAAAAATTTTAAATAAAAAGATAAAAATGGGCTAACATAGATGGGCCAGGACCTGCGCAGAGAAAGACCTTGGGCCTATGGTAATGGACCATTTGAAATTGAAAGTTGGGAGGGTTTTATTGTCATTTCAGTTAGTGAAGAGTTGTGAAAAAGAAACACATCGCCCGGGAAATGCGAACTCTCGCGGGGAAACCCCATGTACTTAGCACTTAGCAGGCACACGCCTTAACCACTCGGCCAAAGTGACTTGGACATCAGACTGTCTTTGAAGTTCATAATTACATGTGCATGGATAGATCTATCTTAGAAGTCGTGACGAAGATGGTATTAGGATTCAAAATAGCTAACTCCTAAGAATTCAAATACATTTTTGTTATATGTTAGATAGATTTGGTTTTCACAACAAAATGTAGTTTTTGCTAGCAATGCCATTGCAATATATATATATATTTAACATAAGTGCATAAGCACAAGAGAAAGGGGGAAGGAAAACAAAGATCAACCATAAAACTTATTGTATACATAGTGCAATTCAAGCATCACGTGCAACATTTATGAGACATGAAACTTAAATTTAATATCGATAGCTTGATAGCTTTGACAGCCTCTGATAGCTTCTGTTCACCAAAAGTATACCGTCTTCTTCATCTTGCTCATGGCCAAAAAACCACTAAAAATATTTTTTTCTTTCTAATGTTATATATATCTCTTTACATAGGGTGCTTTCTATTTCTTTTCTTCTGTCAGTGGAGGGATTTTTATACAGCTGTCTCTTTCTTTTTGCTTCGATCTTCAAGCTCGGGTTCAGGATCCATGGATCATCACATCCAGAGCTTGATAGCATGATCAGAACTCAGATCCAGCTAAGGATCCGAAGCAGACTTACAAATCAGACAGAGAGGAGACGCGAGGTAGTAATCGAGCCTTCATTCCTTTTGTTGTTGTTATTGTTTGTGTTGTTTTTGTTTATTTGTTGTTGTTGTTGTTTTTATTTTTGATTCATGTCTTATTTTTATTTTCTAGTGAATGGTATAAAAGTACAGAATATGATAGGCTAGTGAATGGTATAGAACAAATTGCAGCTAAAATAATTGAGATAATAAAATATGTGAAAATATTAAACACACATAATTTAACGTGGAAAAACTCCAAAGAAATTAGGTAAAAATCACAAACAAAAATAAGAGAATTTTATTATGAAAAATAATAAAAGTTACAACTCTTCTCTATATCACCGAAAAGAAAACAAATAGCACTTTTCTCTTATAATATGAGAAAATTGCTCTCTATAATTTTTCCTTACAAGAAGATAATTCTCTCAACTCACTAACTCTCTCTCACCACTCTTATGCTTATCAATTTTTCACACCTCTTAAATGTTTTTACTCAAGCCTATTTATAGGCATTTTAACAAAGTAAAATTTGCTTTGTCTCGTGAGTTGGCAATACGTGAACATTATGTTGGCAATACGTGAACATTATGTTGGCAATGAGTTGTCAATGTTATTGAAGACAAAGTAAAATTTATCTTGTGAATTAGTTATTTTTTTTTTATAAAGTCGGTGGTCAACAACACATATATTAACAGGAACTAAATGTAATAATTAACCAATCAACGATGAACAGTTGATCAGTTTTTACTTATTTCAGTTTAGTTTTAGTTACAATTTGTTGTGATATTATTTATTATAATTATCATCATCAAAATTTTTGACTAATATTATTATTATTGTTGTTGTATTTTTATATAAAAAATTAAGATTTTGTGAAGGGGCACATAATCTGCTATATTTTTTTTTGGCCATTAGTACATGGAGAAGGGGTAGTGGTATCTATATCGGGATGGTATAATCCCGTGGGCCAACCTACGCGAGCTAATCTGCTAAATGTAGCATGCAATTAGACGAAACTTATTTAATGCGCTAGTCGGTAAACAACAGAATTTATGCATTACGCAAAAAGAGGTCGCTACCTATTTTTCTCCGCCTTGGCTGTTGGCTGTCTGTCTGTCTGTGACTGCTCTCTTTGGTGTAGCTGTGACGGCTCCAAAAGTCAGACGTTTAGGTGCCCTTTAGAAAAGGGTCGTTTCGTTAGGTGCAAAGAAAAAATTTTACAAAAAGAGAGTTGGACTCTTGGGCTTTAAAAAAGGTCACACATCCGGTCCACAGATTGCTCCGGTGACGTGATGTTGATCACCTCACCTATCGCCCTCACACCAACACTTCCCACTTGCTCTGCCTCTGCTACTGTTGAGTTCATTCATTATTATATTATTGGCGGCAGCAGCAGCAGATCCAACCACGTGTGGCGCCTGTAGTTCCACTCCACTGCAAGGTTACTACTGTCTTTTCACTCCCATCCACCGACTGGTCTCAGTTTTTCCAAAATTCCTGGCCATCGTTTTCACAGCCAGTTCTGCTGACTGGACCCAATCAGAATTCGCCACGTCCACACAGTACCCGGCTGCCCCCAAAAGGTACAGATACGTAATAATCCACTTAAGATTTGCCACGTCACTTCAGCAGCAACAAACTTCCAAATCAGCGGATGGGTCCGTGACCGTCCAACCTAAAACACAACAAGTGGGCCGGCTCTACCAGAAGATCTTTACAGGCGGACATTTCTTACCTCATGCAACATGGCCATGGCGGAACTCACGATGTCCACTCATCAAATCCACCGTCCGATCCAAATCTAACGTCCCTTATATTTTTTTTTTATTTGCTATTACAATAAACTCGCAATTTTCTTCACCTCTCTCTTTTGATTCTTTCCTTCTTTCTTCTTCACAGGAACGCCACTGAAAATGGCGTCTCTGCCACTCACCTCCGCCACTTCCTCCTCTCTCGCCTGCTATAATTCTCTGCCTTCTCTCAAATCCCGCTCCCTCTCTCACCTCAGATCCCCTCCCAATCGCCTCCCTAAACTCTCCGCCACCGCCAGAATATTCCCCCCTTCCTCAACTCCTTTCCTTACAAAATTCACCAAATCCAACTCCACATCCTTAACCACCAAACACATAAACTTCCCTACCTTAACCGTCAGATCATCCGCCTCTTCCGCTGCAACACCTTCTCCGGCTCCAGCCTCTTCTCAGCCATGGCAAGGCGCGTCCATCAAACCTTTATTAGCCTCATTAGCTACAGGTCTCATTATCTGGTTCCTTCCTGTACCATCAGGAGTCACGAGACCAGCCTGGCAGCTCCTCGCCATTTTTCTCGCCACAATTGTCGGTATCATCACACAACCGTTGCCTCTCGGTGCTGTTGCCTTACTAGGATTAGGCGCTTCCGTACTCACCAAAACCCTAACATTCTCCGCCGCGTTTTCCGCTTTCGGTGATCCGATCCCATGGTTAATCGCTCTAGCCTTCTTTTTCGCGCGTGGATTTATCAAAACTGGCCTCGGAAACAGAATTGCTTATCAGTTCGTAAAACTATTCGGATCTTCTTCCTTAGGTTTAGGCTATAGTCTTGTGTTTAGTGAAGCTTTATTAGCGCCCGCAATTCCTTCAGTTTCAGCTAGAGCTGGCGGCATTTTCTTGCCGCTAGTGAAATCTCTATGTGTTGCTTGTGGTAGTAATACAGGGGACGGTACTGAAAATAAGCTTGGATCATGGTTAATGTTGACCTGTTTCCAAACATCAGTGATTTCTTCTTCTATGTTTTTAACTGCCATGGCAGCTAATCCTTTGAGTGCTAATTTGACCTTTAATACTATCAAGCAAACAATTGGATGGACTGATTGGGCAAAGGCTGCAATTGTGCCTGGATTAATCTCTCTGATTGTTGTGCCTTTGCTTTTATATATTATTTATCCCCCTACGGTGAAGAGCAGTCCTGATGCACCTAGATTGGCCAAGGAGAAGTTGGAGAAGATGGGTCCTATGACTAAGAATGAGATTATTATGGCTGGCACTCTGCTACTTACGGTATTATTAATTTTATTTTTTATTTTTTTATTGATTTTTTCACATTTTGGTATCATGATATGTTTTGGGTTTTGCTTGTCGATTGAGCTTGTGCATCATTTTAAGTTTATTAGTTTTGTATAAATTTAATGATATCACTTGTATATTGGCCATATGTAGTGTATCTGCATAGTCTATCATCAGCAAATGTTCTGCGTTTCGACCGAATGTTAGTTAAGAAGCATGCTAACCGCCATTTCTGAATGGCATGTGCTATTTATTGTAGTTAAGAAGCATGCTAACCGCCATTTCTGAATGGCATGTGCTATTTATTGTGGAAGTCCCGTGTTTTTCATTGGGTTATTCTTCTTACCCGTATTGACAAAACTCTGTTTATCTTCTAAAATAGTGACCTATCTGGTCATTGGTTTTTGGAAGTTTAAGTTCCGTGTAGGAGTATTAAATGTAATCTTGATCTTAGCTATGCTCTATTGGGAGATAGAGCTGGCAGTGAGTACCTTGCCAAGAGTTGGTCTCTGTTGGACTAATCAAGCTGAACATGACACTAGGACCTTGGATTTAAGCCGCTGTTGTGCCTTAATATTTTCCAACTTCTGGATATAGATGAACCTTTAAAAGTTTTCAATGGTGGATGCAGTTTTAGGGGTTGTTCAAAGACTTTTTGTGGACATAAGCTCATCAAAGTCAACTCATCATCTTATTCAGAGTTAGGTGAATAATTAAATATGACTACAGCTGGATTGGTGAGAATCTAAGTGAAATGATTGATGCATGTCCCTTATGTTGTCATATAGTTGGGGGTGATGCTTGCTGGATAAACTGCTTTTAGAATATATACCTTATGCCTAAATATCATTTCTCAAAATGGAATTTCACTGGAAAACTTTTGCCACTGGGTAAGCATTTAACTAGTTTTTTTTTTCCTTGTATCTGTGTCAATCACTCTTGCAAAAGCCATAAAGTGGAGCTAACTGATTGTATATATTTTTTTTAACAGATTATAGATGCATTTTGATTTTTTTGCTGACATGAAATTCTATATTTCTCCAACAATAGGTGGGGCTCTGGGTTTGTGGAGGAATGCTTAATGTAGATGCTGTTACAGCTGCTATTCTTGGATTATCAGTTCTCCTCATCACTGGTGTGGTGACATGGAAGGAGTGCTTAGCTGAAGCAGTTGCCTGGGATACCCTGACATGGTTTGCTGCCCTCATTGCCATGGCTGGGTATCTCAATAAGTATGGCCTAATCTCTTGGTTCAGCCAAACTGTAGTTAAGGTTTGTGTTTCCCATTAAACTGGTTTCTCATTTCGCCTGGTGTTTCCCAATTATGCCATTGATGGCTATATTTGTTATTTATCTGAAATTAGGTTTTTGCAGAAGCAAAATATGAATTTTAAATTTACATTATGCAAGTTGAATTTATATGTTGACTTCTGAACATTTATAGAGAGATGGAATTTAGTACTGAGGAACAAAAAACTGACGGAAGACCTGTTTCTACTTTTCAGTTTGTTGGTGGATTGGGTCTTTCATGGCAGCTATCTTTTGGAATTTTGGTTCTTCTCTACTTCTACTCTCACTACTTCTTCGCTAGTGGAGCAGCTCATATAGGTGCCATGTTTACAGCCTTCTTGTCTGTTGCCAGTGCTCTAGGCACTCCACCCTATTTTGGAGCCATGGTGCTGTCTTTCCTTTCCAACCTCATGGGTGGCCTTACACACTATGGCATTGGGTCTGCACCTATTTTCTATGGTGCCAACTATGTACCTCTTGCTCAGTGGTGGGGTTATGGGTTCCTCATATCTGTTGTCAACATTTTAATCTGGCTTGGAGTTGGAGGGGTTTGGTGGAAGTTTATTGGATTATGGTAGAGAGTGGTCATGACAATTTGCCGATTAATCCTCTGTTTATGTTGGATGTCGGATGAGTGGATCACTTTCTGGTTTGCTGTCTAGCGGGAGGTTGTTAATTTTTGTTTCTCATTCTTTGTCGAAGAAATAATCTTTTGGTGGTGAACTTCGAAGGGAAGATGATATACACATGGCCAATTTAGAGCAGAAATTAGATTTTGTACCTGAAATTTTGACATGGCATAGAATGTGCCTACAAATCACGACAGAATGATTAGTTGGTGGATGGCATCATTTGTCTACTTTACCCCCTTTCTGATGGTTTGTGAAGAAATTAAAGGAGCAATCATTCAAACATTTCTGCAGTTTAAATTTGATACATTTACTTTTTAGATTCATGATCAACTAGGAGACAACGGTTTCCTGGGTAAAAACCAAAAAAGAGAGAAGATACACGTGTGCTTTGGAAAAACTAGAAATTGTTATCTGCAATACCGGATTACTGTATTGAAATTTGCAGGTTTATATTCAGGGAATTTGACATGAAAATTAGTGGATATTTCCCTTGTAATTGCTCTTTCTGTCGTCATGAAGCCGAATCGTTCCATTATAGTGATTAGTGAACATGACAAGAACCTGCCAAAGCCATCAAAGTTCAAACTCGTTTGGGGCCGAAGCAAAGGCTCAGCCCTATCCGGGAAAAGGGGTTTAAAACGTGGATTGGCATATGTATTTTACCCAAATCAGAGTTCCTATAACAGAAGAATGTGCAAATCTTCAATCAATATTTCTGTCTGCTTGTCTTCTCTCTGTGCTGATTGTGTAACAAACAACGATGGGGTAAGATGACAGAATTTAATTTATTTTTTTTTTTCCATTAATCGGATCCCACACTAAGCCATGTAAAGAGAAGAGCGGATAAACCCGTTGTCTTTTCTCCTTGTAATATCAAATAGTGAGATGATTCGAGAATCTTTAAAATGATTGGAATGGATGCTACTAGACGTGTAGACCCATTGAATTGGGTTCACTGTCTACTAATATGTTGTGGCAAGTCTCATCAGTCCCTTTCAACTTCAAGTTTTAGACGTGTAAGGTTGAGTTATGTTGCTATAGTAGCAGTATTCAATTGGTGAGCTGATTTGGAGGTGAGAAATTGATAGCATAATGAGTGGAAAATGGGATCCACATGAAGTCAGAAGAGCATAAACCACAAATCTTTTTGTCCATTAACTGTTTATAAATTTGGGAATCCAATCCAATCCAACCCACACCACATAACAATTTGCGCTACTAAAAACACATTCAGTTTTATTCAGTGGGCAGCCATTTTCGAATCTTAACTTTGGTTTATGCTTTATAATTATATTTGCAAGTAAGTGACAATGAGAAATGGATATAAAAGTTGCAAAAATAAAAATGTCTTATGGTTGAGTTGAGTGGCATAATAAAGTAGAAGCATCACTAGTTAACAACTAAATAATTGCAATTTCCGTATACAAATATTCCACATTCGATGCCAAAAAAAAAAAAAAAGCATTAATAATATCAATTGTTAGATATACATCAAAATTTTGGTCACTTACGATCCAACCAAATTGTTCGCTTTCAAAAAAGACCCCTCTGTTTAAAACGAAGTTAACTTATCAAAGATTAAGAATCCAAAAAGTTTTTTTTTTGTTTGGTTGCTGTAATTGCGTAGCATAGACAGAAGAAAAATGGGTTTCAAGTAGGATACCTATTATGTTCAGTAAAAAAAAAACCATAATAATCAGCTAATATTTTTTTTTATCTAAATTACTGATACTAAAATTATAGAATTTAACCCAACTTGGGTGGTGTGGCGTTTGCCACAACAAGGGTGGGTCTCTGGTTCGAGACCCACCTTCACCCATGGGGATTTATCCCCTCATTCGTGAGGAATATATATCTCTAGACCATCTCCGTATGGGGTTAACACCGGATAACACCTTTGTCGTGTGGAATTTAACACCTGCTATCCGCGGTAGTAGAGCGGGGTTTAATCCCCCATTCCCCCGCTCTCCCAGGAGCCCACAGAGCTTAAAATATTCAAAAAAAAATTATAAAATTTAATAATTTAGTTGGATTTAAATAGAATTATAAATACAGTAAAATCTCATAATAATTATTTAATACGATCCGCAGCTTAAGTGAGAACATAAGAACAGTATCTTCCAAGAAACAAAAGACACATGGCGGGTGTCTATATTCTATACCATATGCAATTATGCATGCTGTGCCACTGTCACCGTTGAATTGAAGATTTTAATGGAAAATGAAATGGAAAAAAATCAATTCTTTTACACAATGTAATACTGACACATGTTCCCTGCTTTTATTATCATTGTCCTTTCAAATTCCAAATTTAAAGGTGCAAAATTTAACAAAAGAAAAAATTCTTTCTTCTCATATTCCATGATCTTAATTTTATTTTATCCCATTTGCATTGTTGGCCATTAAAAAAAGAATAAAAAAAAAAAAAGCTTCCAGACAAATACAAGCCGAATCTCTCCGTTTCAAGCATGCGTCACCTCAGTCGGATGCACACTTGTTTTGCATATATAACTTGTTTCAGCTTTCGATGCAAACAAGGCAGGTGTTAACTGTTCATCACTTTTTTTGTTGTTTTTTTGAGCTTGGTGAGTGTCTTCTTCTGTTAACTTCTTCAGAGGTTTCTTTGATGGAATATTTTAATTTTGTACCAACTCTGCATGCTTTAATTTCTTCCAAGTCTTTTTTGGTTGGTCTTTGAAGCTGTATTTTCTAAAGTTGAAATGTATATTTTGAGTTCTTCTAGGCTTTTAGATTTCGGTGGATGAAGTTTCAAAGTTGAACGTGTCTCAACTCTCAAGTGTCACTTGTACCCATGTTTCTCACGCACTGCACTTTCTTCTGTTTTGACATTTACACCTCAGGTAGGTTCCACAGCTGATTAAAGTTCAAATCTTGAGTTGTTGATGAAAGCCCAATTGTGAGTTGTTAGTCTTTATAAGTGAATCTTCCATTGAAGGTGAGTGGTCCTTCTTCTTCTCTATGCATTGAATTCAAGCTTCTTGTTCAACGGTCCTATAGAAATTTAGAACATTGAGTTGATATCTGATGTGGAAGGTTTGAACTACACCAGTATTTATTTGTTAACCTTACCATACGTTATTGATTTCTGTTACATTTGTTGCTATTTATGGAGTTGTATATGTGATGTGGTAACTTGTCACCAGTGCCTTAATCTGCGTCCTGTAAAATACAACTTGGTTATTTGGCTTCATGATGATGCCTGAGGAAGATGATGCATGCCCACCTATGGAGAAGAAGAGAACACCTATATGCATTTTCTTTAATGATTTCAGGTAATTAATTACTTCAGAAACCATTCATAGGCAATGCTAGAAAATGCCTTAAAGGCTTGATCAAATGAAAGGTCATATTGGACATTGGCTGCTAAACCATTGATTTCATTATACAAAACCTTTGTTGTCTTTTTATGAGGCATTTAAGATTTAATCTGTGATTCTTTTACCACATGAGCAGAAATGTTTGTAAACTGGATGAACTTGGGTTAGAAATAGCACGTATAGCATTGCCTGCTGCACTGGCTTTGACAGCCGATCCTATTGCTTCTCTGGTGGACACAGCATTTATTGGCCAAATAGGTATTTCCTTTTTCTGGGGTCTTGTTCAAATTCTACGTATTTGCACTACATTTTCTTATGCATAAATTTGCTATTAGCGGCCATAAATTATGAGGAATTGGAGTGTGCTTGACCAAGTAGTTACTGTTTTCATCGAGGAGTATAAGCTATGATGTAGTTAGTTCGACCATATTTGTTACTCCATTTTACTTGAGAACAATGTTTATATATATATATATATATTGTATGCCTTTAATTGGAGAAGCACTTGCCTCTAATTTGATATGATTCATTCAGGTCCGGTAGAACTGGCTGCTGTTGGAGTTTCTATTGCTTTATTCAATCAAGTATCTAGAATTGCAATTTTCCCACTTGTCAGTATCACAACCTCCTTTGTTGCTGAAGAAGATACCATTGCAAAAATGAGCCTTGATGTACAAGAACATGAATCCTTGGAGACAGGTTCAACTGTAAACAGTGAAAGTAAAGAGTTGATACCAATAAATGGTACACCAAACCATATTCTTCCTTTTCTTTTTTGTTTCTGTTTCCGTTTACAGTGGATTCCATTAATTGGATTTGCACGGTTTCATGAATTTTTTGTTAACTTCTTTGTACGATCTCCATTTTTTTTTTTTTATCTTGGTTCATGAAATGTGTACATAGTTTGTCAGGTTAACATCTTTTTTTTTGTGTTTTCATGTTCTATCAGACTCTGCTAAGGGTATACATAAATCAAAGTCACTCAGTAGCAGCTTTAATATTGCCAAGATTGAGAATGAAAGAAAGCATATCCCTTCAGCCTCATCTGCATTGGTTATCGGTGCCATCCTTGGCTGCATCCAAGCTATCCTTCTTATATCTGGAGCAAGACCATTGTTGAACTTTATGGGAGTTGGTTCTGTGAGTTCTTTTTCTTCAAAAAAAAAAAAAAAGTGATGCATTTCGACACGTTTCACTTGCTGTTTGTTTCCTTCTTTTAAACTGTAAAACATTCTTGTTTCCATAGGATTCACCTATGCTGAACCCTGCTCAACAATATTTGACTTTTAGATCACTTGGTGCACCTGCGGTTCTCCTTTCCTTGGCTATGCAAGGTGTCTTCCGTGGATTTAAAGACACGAAGACTCCTTTATATGCTACTGGTATGCCCCATAGGATTTGAAAGACTAATTCATGATGCATTTTCGCATGCTAGAAATCAATATGTTTTGGATCTTTTAACCATTTGACCATTTTCACATCATTCTAATGCCTTTGTTTATCTGATCTAATTTATAGTGGCTGGGGACGTGACAAACATAATCTTGGACCCCATATTTATGTTTGTTTTCGACCTGGGAGTCAGTGGTGCAGCCATTGCCCATGTTATATCCCAGTAAGTTATATTCATTGACCACTCACTTTGTCCAGCCGTCCTGCTACTACTGTCTTATTCTTTCCACCTGTGTGATCATTACAGATACTTAATTTCAGTGATACTCCTGTGGAGATTAATGAAACATGTTGATCTCTTACCTCCAACTGCGAAACATCTGCAATTTGGTAAATTTCTGAAAAATGGTAAGGTTTCCTCCTCCCCCACTCTTCCTCTTAAAAATATCTTGTCTCGTTTCAGATCTTACAGCGGTCCTTTTCTTCTTGACCTTCAGGTTTTCTTTTATTAATGCGGGTAATAGCTGTAACATTCTGTGTTACGCTGTCTGCATCATTAGCTGCACGACAAGGATCAACATCCATGGCTGCATTTCAAGTCTGCTTGCAGGTTTGGTTAACCACATCTCTTCTCGCTGATGGATTGGCTGTTGCAGGCCAGGTTAGTTGATTTCTGTTTAGGAATGTTATTGAGTCTTAGATGAAAGATGAAAAAAGAAAGTGTTAAATTTCCTGAATACTGCCAGGCAATACTTGCAAGCGCCTTTGCCCAAGGGGACTATGACAAGGCAACAGCCACTGCATCTCGAGTATTACAGGTGCACATAAACTGCCAAAGTAAAAAGAAGTCTTTTCTGTTAAGTACAAAATTTCACCTTAATTCTGATAATTATGAATGCAAATTACAGTTGGGATTGCTTTTGGGATTAATGCTGGCTGTCGTACTCGGACTAGGTTTGAGCTTTGGAGCAACATTATTCACAAGTGATGCTAATGTCCTTCACATGATTAATATAGGCATTCCGGTATCTCCCCTCCAATTCTTTCAATCTGTTCAAACCCAGATGACACTGAAACTAAGATTGCTGTTCAATTCTGATCAGTTTGTAGCAGGAACTCAACCCATCAACGCCTTAGCATTTGTATTTGATGGTGTCAACTTTGGAGCTTCTGATTTCACATATTCTGCATACTCCATGGCAAGTGTCTGGTCTCTCCTCCATACTATCAATATAATATCGACATTGTTAGCTTGACATTCTTCTTGTTTTCCAGGTTCTGGTGGCCATTGGAAGCATCTTGTGTTTGCTTTTTCTCTCCGCCACTTACAAATTCATTGGAATCTGGATTGCTCTTACTATATATATGAGTCTCCGCACATCGGCGGGCTTTTGGAGGTGATTCTTTATTTTAATGAACATTTATCAAAAATTGGCGGGCCAAAAGTAAGAGATAAGCAAGTTAGAATCCATTTTGAACCTTCTTGCTGTTTCATTTGCAGGATAGGGACTAGAACAGGGCCATGGAGCTTTCTCAGAAGCTTGTAGCCAGCTTTAGTATTGTTTCAGCTATTACTATTGCAGTGATTTTATGAATCTGCAACTTGTGTCCATTAAACAATACCTCTGGACTTGTACATGTATAGTTTACTCCTGTACGTTCTTGTGTTCATTAAGCTTAAAGAGCATAAAAGAGTTCCCCATTCTTCAAGTCCACTGTAAAGAAAAAAATGTTAAATGGATATTACCAAAATTTCATGTATAGAACTGGAAATATAGAAATACAAGTTGAAATTGCTTGGTCTACATTGAATCATTAATGCAGGAATCGTTTCATATATTTATTTAATGCAAATCTTGATCTGGACTTAATCCACAATGAAGTATTCTTAAAAAAAAAAAAAAAAAAAGACAATTTGTCTAGCATCTCTTTTATTATCATCATTATTCTTATTAGTAGGTTGTTTTCAAATGAAGTCTTATTTAAAGATATAAACATAGTTTTCCTCAATCTTAAACTAACAAACACATTTGTCATCTTAGAATCCCAAAAAGTTTGTTTCAAATTTCTTATGAAGTTAATGGCATCAAATCTTTAATTATTCGATGGTGGGAAGTCTTAAATTTAACATGGAACCAAACTAGTTGCATCTTTTATTATTAGGTTGATGGAGGGTCTGTAAGTTCACAAGTTCTTAATCAAGTCTCTCGTTGTACCCATCGGCTTAATGATGTCTGAAAAATATTATTCATCGGACCCATCTATGAAGAAGAAGAGAACACCCATTTGCATTTTCTTTAACGATTTCAGGTAAAGTTTTGTTTCTAGAAACCATTTTATAGGCAATGCTGGAAAATGCTTTTGAAGTCTTTGATCAAACCAAAGTTCATATTGGACACTGGCTGTCCTTTCGTTTTTTAATCTTTTCGAGGGACATTCAAGATTGTGATATGTGCTTCTTGCATGAAACTTGCAGAAGTGTACTTAAAATGAATGAACTCGGGTTAGAAATAGCTCATATAGCATTCCCTGCGGCCTTGGGTTTTGTAGCTGATTGCCTCTCTGGTGGACGCAGCATTTGTTGGCCAAATAGGTGTAGTTCTATGTATATCTGCACATGATCTTCTTCTGCAATATAATGGAAGAACACCTGCCTGGCTGCCTTTAATTTGCTATGATTTGTTCAGGTCCAGTAGAACTGACTGCTGTTGGACTTGCTATTGTCAAGAATCACAGTATTCCCACTAGTCAGTATCACAACTTCTTTTGTTGCTGAAGAGGATGCTATTGGGACAAGGAGTCCTGATGCGCAAGAAAGTGAATCCTTGGAGACAGGTTCAATTGTAAACAGTGAAAGTCATGATTTGATACCAAAAGAAGGTACTCTTTACCATATTTCTGTTTCCTGACATTTGTCCTGATGCGCAAGAAAGTGAATCCTTGGAGACAGGTTCAATTGTAAACAGTGAAAGTCATGATTTGATACCAAAAGAAGGTACTC
>CATIWO010068277.1:0-12286 GCA_949673435.1 Macaranga tanarius | reverse complement strand
TTGTGATTAGGTCCAACTAAAAACTTTTACGTAAATAAATAACCATGATAAATAGTGTATATAAGCTAATTTTGCTTCATTTTATTATCTTTACTTAACTTTTATTATTAATATCCCAATGGATATGAAATATGAAGGTAATATTCATTTTATCTAAACCACGTCTGCAAGATTCTGACCAATTCTTCTATTCGAAGGTCACAAAAGCAGTGAAAAGCTTTCAACAACTAATTTAATCAAATTTAAAATATTGATTAAATGAAAATAAACCCTTGCTAGCTAATTCTAGTTGATTATGAAAGTTGTATTTTAATTCATATAACACGATAAATTTGTATAGTATATAGTTTTTAAATTACAAAGTTTATAATCTTAATTCTAATATTGGTTGCATTAACTTAATATTGACACTAATTAAAGTTACATAAAATAATTGATGAAAAAATAGAGACATTTGATATATGAATTAAAAAGATAATTTTTTTATTTTGAAAGGAACTTAAAAAGATAAAAGCAGAACTAAATAAATCTCATTTCAAATTTATTGGTAAAATGTACCCGTAAAGTAAGCTGTTCTTAAAAAATCTCATTAGAGCCATAGAATAATTTATCATTGATTATAATCCAAGAAAAGAAAGAATAGGACTTGTCAATGATTCATTAGGAATTGGCCCATTAAGAGTTTTGTACTGATGATGCTATTTCTTCTCGGCCTATTCAGAATTTCTACTACTGCTGTTTGCAGAGCCTGAGTCCTGAGTCCTGAGATCATTTTGCAGTGATCTTAAAATGTAGTTATATGGCATGCATGAGAGATCATTTGTTTGGAATCAGTTCTTTAATTTCTTCCCCAACTCTTTTTAGTCACCTTTGCTTTGAGCTCTACCTTAGCTCAGCTGGGTCAATTTTATTTCACATAATGTACTCAGACATCTAAAGTTACTCCAAATCTATTACACTTAACAGTTCAAAAACATAATTTTTATTTTATTTGCTTGTCATGATATATGCTTGATTAAAATGATTTAATATCCATCTAAAAATCAATTATTGCTCCACCAATCCTAAAAGCAAACCAAGACAAACTTTTTCACCTTTTTCCTTTTTTTCTTTTTCTTTAATGCTTCCTCTTTTTCTAACTTGAACTGCTCTTTTTAATTATTGTGGTGCAATAAAATAATTAGATTGTTTATGGTCTGCACAATTCTGAAGCATAGAAACACAGAGTTCAGCTCCAGGCAAGCCACTCCCAACTCACTGTAAGTACTTCAGTTTACTCTATAAAGCCTTTTGTTTTTGTCAAGTGCTCACTATTTCATATATATATATATATAACAGATTAATACAGCGAGATGAACAATATTGTTCCTGAATTCCTGTCAAGTTTTAATTATGCAAACTGGAGTGCTTGCATGAAGAACTATTTGTTGGCTAATGATCTTTGGGATGTGATTGAATCAACTGCTGAACCTCCCAGTCAAGAAGAGGCCGAAGTTGAATTTAAGGCTTGGAGAAAGAAGAATGCTGCGGCTTTACATGCAATTCAGAACTCCTGCTTTACAGAAGTACTTTCACAGATTAGAGACATAAGCTCAGCTAAACTTTGTTGGGACAAATTGACCAAAATGAATGAGTTAAAGGTACCAGAAGACCAAGTTCAACCACAAAAAGAACCTGAACTGCCACCCATTGAAGCAGACTCACAACCAGAAGCTGCAGGAGTCCTTATTCAAGGTAATTATAAAAAATTATAATTGATGCCTTAAAGTGTTTGCTGGCTAGAAAATGGGATGTTCATCTTAAGCACATCTACTGGGGAAGCTAATTTTAGTGCTGATATTTGGCATTTGCTGCTCTTTTCTATCCCATTGGAAGCCATGTTCTTAGAGACCCCTTCCTGATTTGGTTCATGATGTAATGGGAGCTTTATATTCCTGAGCTACAACGGTGTAATTGTTTGGTTTTTGCCACCCTTTCTCCTAAAAAATAATCAAGCTAATGAATCTGGCAGGGGTTGAGAGTTCTGCAAAGGTTGATTTGCGACACCTGCGCGAGGCTATAGAGAAAGGTGATCTGGATGTAGTAAAAGACTTCATTCAGCGTCACCCGGATTCAGTGCGCAAAAAGATTGCTGATTTTGGTAGAACGGCTCTTCATGTTGCAACTTTATCTGGAAACATGAAGATCGTGGAGGAATTGGTGAACTTTGTATTACCAGAAGACTTAAAGATAGTTGACGATAATGGAGACTCGCCCTTTATTTTTGCTGCTGTAATTGGATCCACGAGAATTGCAGAAATGATGGTGACAAAGAACTCTGAGCTGGTTAGTGTTGCAGCTGCAGAGGAGGATGTACTCCCTGTGACTGTTGCATGTAGCCATGGCCATAGAGAAACAGCTCGATATTTATACGCTGTCACTCCATTTGATATACTGCTTCCAGAAAAAGGAGGTTATGGGTCTTTGCTTCTCCATGTAACCATGTCAATGGAAATGTATGGTATGGAGATGACATAAACGGGATTTCTTTTCTGATTTTGTTCTTAAATTTTAACTTGTGACTATATATGTTTGTTTCTTTTTTGACCAAGATGTTTCACTGAATCTGCTCGATCGTTGCCCAAGTCTGGCCACTAAAGTGAATCATCTTGGAATCAGTCCTCTCCATGAATTTGCATGTCGAAGCGATCTTTTCCCCAGTGGCAGCAGATTTGTGTTGTGGAAACGGTGGATATATTCTCGTTAGTATATACCCTTTTCTGTTCACTTCCTCTTCCTTCAATTTAATAGTGAATCTATATGAGTTCTTGATTCATGGAAGGTATTCATGTGCAACTACCTGAAGCCATTGCCGATGTTCCAATACCCATTCCACAGGGTACCCTTATGCAGCAGAAAAGCATTCTTGCACAAGGTATAAGCATCTCTGTCACTTGCATGCAAACAGGAAAAGATAGATCATTTAAGTACAAAAGTATAAATCCATCAGGATAAGAATTAATGTTGCCTTGATATTTTTAATTTCAGGGTTAAGTCAGCTGCAAGGCTTCCTCTCAAATTGCCTAGAATTTTTTGGTATGGTGCATCCAATATATCATTTGTTCCTTTTATAACACTATTCATCAAGAAAGATTCTTGCCTGCATACAAACTACTACAGCCTACACTGGCTACTTTACGGGAGCCAAATATTTTACCATTTTGTGGTGATTTTCAAAATAATTCCTAATATATGGTGTTTTGTAAAAATTTTTTCTAATTTATGGTATTTTTTGATGAGTTGACAGAGATTGAGCCATTCCGCCAGTCTGAGTGGCGGAGCCAGTTAGACCGGCGGAATGTCAGGAAATATTTTTGTTTTTACTAAACAGGCATTCTGCCACTTACCAAATTTTTTTATTTTTTTTCAATTGACGGAATGCATGTACTAAATTTTTTTTTTATTACATGGCAGAGCCAATAATGTATAAAACTTTTTTTTTTTTTGAATAAACAGCCATTCCGCTACTTGAAGTGGCGGAATGGCTGTACCAAATTTTTTTTTTATTATGTGCATGTTATTGGCTGTTTTATCATAAATTTTTTTTTTATTTCGTTTTTCATTATTACTTCAGGTGGCATGATTCCATTTTCTTTTTATTTGGATACAAATAAATTATTTTGAATGGATCTTGTGGTACCTTTGAAAAGTAATTTTCATTAAGATTTTATTCTCTTCAACAAAAGTAATTTTCATTAAGCTTTTGTTGTTGTTGTTTGTTTATTATTACTAGAGAGTAAATGTTGTTAAGAAAAAAAAAATTTGAATACAATTATGATTAATATTATTTACATGATTATTATTATTATTATTGGGGAACAAAATGTTGTTAAGAAAATAAAAATAATAGTCAATAGTAAGTAGTTAATGAAATGAAAAAAATGGAAGTTCTAAAATGGTAATAAAATAAATTAAGTGTTACAAGGTCTATTTTTTCCTAACTCTAGATCTCAAATTATTGTAAAAAATGGAAGTTCTAAAATGGTAATAAATTTATTGTAAAAAATTTTGTTTTTATACCAAGCAAATATAAAAATATTTAATTTTCTACCTAACAAATAATATAAAATTATTATATAGTAATTTTAAAAACAAATTTATCAATAATAAATTAATTTCAAATATTCTAGTCACTATAAAATGAAATAAATTTAAATATTTTCTAATAAATATTTATAAAATTTTATAACTAAAATTATAAATATTTTCTTAATAATATATATACTTACCTAATAAATGTGCCTCATCATTAAAATTAAAAAATATTGTATGATTTTTTTTAAACCGAAATTTTAATTCAAATCAACCACAAAACTACTTAAAACAACATAACTTTTATAACTAACAATATAAAATTATATAGAAGTCAATACCCAAAACTTTAATTTGCAGCATTATGCATGCAGAGCCAATAATGCATAAAGTTTTTTTTTTTTTTTTTTTAATAATGCTTGTCACCTTCAGCATTATTGGCTTTGTAGAGCCAATAATGTTACAACTTAATTTTTTTTTATTAAAGGACATTCCACCATGAAATTATTTTTTTCTTCAGTTTAAAACTCATTCTGCTACTTAAAGTGGCGGAATGAGTTATGTAATTTTTTTTTATTATTATGTTCCGCCAGTTTGACTGGCGGAACTTTATGTAGGACTTTTATCTCCTAGTGTTTCTGCTAGTTAAACCGGCGAATTTTTTTTTTTTTTTTTCTAAAAAACACCATAAAATGGGAATTTCTTTCAAAACTATCATAAAAAGGTAAAATCTTTTGCTTTTTATCATTTACTTTACACTTAGCCGTAACACATGTATATATATTACAAATTTTACCATACAATTTAATACATTGGAATAAAAGAAAATTTTCACTTACTCCATATGTATTGCACGCAATTGTTAGATGTGTAATTAATACATAAGTGTCATATTTTTACCTAAAAAGTGAAAAATACTCACAGTACGTATACGTCACAAATCGAACAGGTTTGATGTAACAAGTAGCTAGCTTATTGTGAGTTGTGACTTCATCTTTGATTGTTATATTGTTTTGCTTGTACATCAAGGGCTGAAGCAGATATACGATAGGAAGGTGACTCATGCCTATGCTCATAAAATTTTACATTACATGACCAAACATATATCAACTATAGATGTCGATAAACCTGAGATGAAAGCAGTATATGAAGCATTCTTCGGTGCTATCAGAGAAGGAGTGATTGAAGTTGTAGTTCGGATGCTTAAAGCCAATCCTAATTTGCTGACAATTTTAGACAATAATTTGAGAGGCCTACTCATGCTTGCAGTTAAACATCGGCAAGAACAAATTTTTAGCCTCGTATATGTGCTTGATACCCACAAGCACTTATTGATTTCTGGAATCGATAGGGACAAAAACAACATGTTACATATTGCAGCCATGGTAGCACCTTCTCGTAGACTTGACCGCATCTCAGGTGCAGCTTTGCAGATGCAAAGAGAGCTACAATGGTACAAGGTCTGGATGAGTGACAAGTACCCGCTTACAATTATATTACATACGCAATATTGTGTAAGCGAATTAAATCTTTGAAATGAATTTAATGCAGGAAGTTGAAAGCATTCTGAGTCCCGCATCTAAAAGAAATATCAATGTGATGAAACAGAATCCAGGAGAGATATTTTCGAACACACATAAGCTATTGGTGATGGATGGAGAGAAATGGATGAAGGAGACAGCAACATCTTGCTCTCTTGTGGGTGCTCTGATCATTACTATAATGTTCACTGCAGCATTTACAGCTCCTGGTGGTAACACTCAAGAAGGATTTCCAGTGTTCTTACATAGGAAAGCGTTTATGGTATTTATAATATCTGATGCAATTTCTCTGTTTGCATCTTCTACATCAGTGCTGATATTTTTAGGAGTTCTAACGTCCCGCTATGCAGAGGAGGATTTTCTCAGGTCCTTACCAACAAAATTGATCATTGGTCTATCGACCCTCTTCATCTCAATTGCAGCCATGATGGTAGCCTTTTGTGCTACAATCATATTAATGCTGAGAGGACAGTTGAATCTTGTCATGCCACTTGTTCTATTGGCTAGTGTTCCAGTCACCCTTTTTGTGATGCAGCAGTTTCCTCTTCTTGTTGAGATTTTTGTTTCTACATATGGACCAGGAATCTTTGACAAGAAATCGAAGTATTGGTACTAAACACCAAATGATATCCTTTGCAAATATATAAATATATGCAGGTGTTAAAGGTGTTTCAGTTTTTCTTTATTAATAGGGATGTCAGACGATTTAAGCATTGATGAACTGTCCTTATGTGAAAATTAATTCTACAAATTAATAATGGCAGGATTCAAATCCCTCTGTTATTAGCAGGTTTTGTTTTAGTTGATGTATGTGTTTCTCATTTTGATGCTATTTTTCCTATCAACATAAAACATTTATTATTGATATGCTATTTTGTTTTTTCTTTTTCATTGATGCCCCTTACATCTTTACATCTGATACTATGACATTTTTTTTTAACCTTTGATGTCTTCAATGGTTGGTAGTCACAAGCGGCATCTATTTTTTCAGATATAAGACTCAAACTAAGGTTTGAGCCTATAAAAATGAAGAAAAAAATAAAACCAATTGATCAACTCGATATCACATTTATTATATGAGAGGGATTCAACAATACATGTGCATAAGTTTATAATTCTATATCAGCACAATTATAATTATTAGTTTCATAAGAGCAGGCAGAAGCTGTTATTCTAGAGTATAATCATATGCTATATCCTGTAATGTCTCTACCATGAAAAGCTCATGGACAAAATGTAACCTTGTAGTTAGTGCCGCCAGGGCAAGTAAATGTGCTGGATGGATCATCCTGAGGGTAGCTGTAAGCATCAGGGCACCTATCCTTGAAGAACTTAGAGTAATCAGTTGGGCTACAGCTTCCTGGTCCATCAGTGCAACAGTACTCGTTGGTCTTAAAGACTGTACAAGGGTTGTTACAGCCTCCAGGAGCCCGTAATTCAGCAGGGCACTGTCCGTTGATATCCGCAGAGCAACGGATTCCCCGACAGGCTCCAGTGGTAGGGCTAAAGTCCATTGGGATGTTGAACCCATCGACAAGGGAGATGTCAATAAAGTCATTGTTGCTATCCTGATTCAATGCAAACTCAGCTAGAGTGTTTGGTGGGGAACCCCAACCTTGACAATTTAAGCCACCAGTACAATCACCAGTCTCACATCGGCCCTGCCCATTGGCATCAAAGTTACAATTAGTCCGGCCCCAAATGCGAGCCATGGCAGTTCCTGGTGCCACATCAAAGGTCCAAGTTTGACCTGGGTCTAGACGCCTGCCTCCACCGGGAGAGGCTGAGCCCCATGCGGCCCAAACAGTGTTAGTGCATTGGTTCACAACATCAAAGGTGGCAGCGTGGATTGAGGTGATCAACAACATGGCAAGGGAAAGGAGTTTGGGAAGGGTATTGATGAGACTCATTTTGAGTTTTGGCTTATACATCAAACACTTTTGTGTTGTTTAATGTTAATGTGATGTTAGTGCCAATGGCTAAGGGTATTTATAGATGGGAGTAGCGTTCATAAAGGGAGTTTTCATTTATCAGCTGAAGACTTATCAAATTGTCTATGCACTATAAATTAATGGGCTTTTTGTATTTTCCAAGTCGGTGGAGGACTTGGACTATAATCGAAGACGTAATTAATTGCATATAAAAACGAGCACTCTAAGGTTCAATTGCCCCATTAAGCTAATAAAAGAGAGAGATTTGTAGTAGCTTATGGTTGAATTTTAAATATGAGAAAAAAAAATAATTTTTTAATTTTTTATTCTTATTTTAATTTGCAAACAAAGAAAAAGGAATTTTTTTTCCCTAACACTACTATTCACGTAGGGGGTCTCAATAAGAATTTTTTCCTTTAAATATACCATGCTAATATTAGGGGTTGTTCATAATTGGTTTGGTCAGTTTAAAACTAAAATTTCTAACCAGTTAAATATTTGAACTCTTAATTGAATCAAATATCATTAAAAATTATCCAAACCAAATATATTTAGATTTGGTTTGGATGATCAGTTTGGTTGGTTTAATAAAAAATAAAAAAATAATAATTAATAATACTTCATCTTATCTATTTAATTAAAAATACTAAAAAATGCAAATTCATGATATATATTTATCATTTGTAGCATAATAATAAATTGGAGTTGCTATTATACAAATTTTTTTTTAAAAAAAAAATTGAAGAGAGTTTGTAGTGAAAAAAAAAAAAACTAAAAGAATAATATAAGAGAAAAAATGATGGACTTGTTCTATAAGGGGTAAAAGAAAAAAAAAATTGAAAAGTCGTGACTACTTCAAAAGTTTGTATATAATTAATTAAAAGTGTAAACAACAAAGAAGAAAAATTAAAGCATATATATCCTATATTCTACTATCCTATACATATGGAAAAAAAATGTAGTATGGTCTATTATCAATTTGGTTCGGTTTTATTAAATTTTTATTTCTTAAAGTCAAAACTTTGGTTTAAAATAAAAATTCAAACCATAACCAACTAGCACATACTCTACATCATAATTTTCAGTTTAAATTGGTTTAGATTAATTCGGTTTAGTCAATTTGGAATTGGTTTGGATTAATTCAGTTTGATCAGTTTGGTAAATTTTTGTGCACCTCCAACTAAAGAAAATTTTAATTAGAAAATTTCCCTTGAGAGATATAATCTTAATTAGAAATTTTTGAAATATAAAAGAGTAAAAATTCCCCTAAGAATTATTTTGTCAAATCTTTATCTTTGCATTAAGAGAAGAATTCCATAAATTTAAATTCATTTTTGACTCTGACATAAGATTTTTCTTAGCTAGGCTTGGGAAATAAATTACTTTGTATGATCTGCATTACGTAATCGTATGTGATATTAATTTTAGCACTCTCAGGATGGGAGCCAATAAAAATAATTTTTTAGAAAAAAAATTATTTAGCACATTAAGTTCTTTACATATGATAGCATGTTAGTGTTGATGAACAAGCTAATTAACACACATACGAAAATGTCAAATGAAGAGACATATATATGTACCTACACACCCAAATGTAAATGATCATTCGGAAAAAGTTGATTTAAATAGTAAGAAATTTAAATTTATTTAAATAAAATTTAAAATTTAAAATTTCTGCACCACCAGACAAATTTTGATTCTATATTATTGACGTGCTGCTATAAAATACTATTCCCAAGAGCCAAATTAACTTCTGTTACGTATTCTCTTCAAGGCCAGAAGATGACCTTATAGTCGGTCCCAGTAGGGCAGGTGAACAAACTTGTGGAATCATCCTTAGGTTAACCAGAAGCATCAGGGCATCTTTCCTTGAAAAACCTTGAGAAATTTGTAGGCCCACAATTTCCAGAATTGCAACAATGTTCCTCGGTCTTGAACGCAGTACATGAACCATTGCATCCTCCAGGAACCTTCAATTTATTAGGACACTGCCCAGTAATATACGCAACTTGCTGATGCTGAACTGAACTCCATAGGATGATAGGAACATTGAACCAGGGGCGGCTCAACTATTAAGGCTTATGCTGCATATGGGCCTTATATATAACCTTTAATTAGTTTTTTTTTTTTTTTTAAGTAAAAAATCTCTTAAATAAAGTTTTAATTCTATTATTTTTTAAAAAATAGGCATTTATTTTATTCACAAAGTAAAATTCATTTTACAAATAATTGCTATTAGCTATTTAAAATAAATTTTATTCAATGGTAATTGAAGAAAAATATAAATAAAATTATAGTTTTAATAAAATATATTTTAATAGATCATTGGCTATATTCGCTAATTTTAAAATAAAAAAGTTTTAATTAATATTTCACTAATTTTAAATAAAAAATTTTAATTAATATTTTGAAATAATAAAAATATTATAATTTTAAAAAAAAATTTATGTTGTATCTCCTTATGTTTCAAATAAATTATTTGTTAGATAATTTTATTTTTTCAACTTTTAAATTTTTTTTAATTTTTGAAGTTTAAAAAATTCATAAAAATCTACTATAATAATTTTAATAGCATTTTATTTTAAAAACAGTTAATATCTAACAACAATAATTAATTAGTAATTTTAAATATGAGAACAGTTAAAAAGAAAAGTTGCCTAGAGCCACAGCTACTATTTAGCCGGCCCTGCATTGAACCATCAATATTTGATATGTGATAAAATCTTGGTGTTCGAATTGGTCCAATGAGTATTCAGCGAATGCGTTAGGTGGTGAACCGTAGCCTTGGCAAACTAGGAGCCCATTGCAGTCTCCTGTGTGACACTTGCCTTTTCCTGATGCATCAAATTGGCAAATGGTTCTAGCCCAAATGCGGGCTTGTGTAGTGCCAGGGTTAGCAGTAATGGTCCATGTTTCACCGGTGTTGGGTCGCCTGCCACCGCCGGGCGATGCAGCTACCCAAACTGTGTAAGGGCGTTTGTTGGTTATGTCAAATTTAGCTGCATGAGTAATATTATTCATGTATAAATTAAATAATTATAATAAATAAAAAAAATTTCTTATATGCAATCAGAAGATTTTTTTTTTTCTCCAGAATTGTTTTGATAAAATTGAATGATATGTATCCATTACGTGAGGAAGTTTACTTAGTAGAAAAATGTTGAGAAGGGATATTAACGTTTTGTGGCTGCGGTTTGGCATGACTTGACTAGCATAAGTCAAGAAAATGGGGTTGCAACAGCCACATAGCCCAGACACTGGACTTTTATAACGATCAATTGATGTTGTTTTCAATTTCATCCTAGAAAAAAAAACATTATTTTGTTACATTATTGTACATGGGGAATATTTATCCTGTCTTGACATGTCTCCAACATAGCTCTTAATTTTTAACCATTATATAAAAATTTTTAATTAATTATAAGATTAATTAGTTAATTGATGGACACCATGTAATCAAAATAAAGAAATAATCATTATAATAAATTATTAACTAAATAGTACATACTGTAAATTTTGAGCTTGAAAGTGATCTTGATATTAATTTGAGATGAAATTGAAATTTAATAAAATCCTTAGTAACTGTTAGGCAGCAACCTGGAGACGTATTCTAGATTTTCTGGTGCTTTACGTAAAGAAACTCCTTTTGTTAATTTCAAGTCAAGCTTTTACTAACTGGCTTTTTTCTTCCGCAAATCATGGTCTTAGCAAGCTATTTTTATAGTTTAATTAATTTTATTAGGGTGATAATTAAGCAATTGATATTTTAAAAACCTTTTTGGCCTATTCAACTAAGAATAATTTTTCATTATTCAACCACTAAAATTTAAATTGATGAATAAAATTTTGTTATTTACCTTACGAATTAAATTTGATGAATTTTTTTATTTTTATATCATTCGATTATAAAGCTTTTAAAATTTTTAACTCTATAAATATTTTTAAAAATTCAAAAAAGCTAAAAGAAATTTAATTTTTTTTAAAAAAAATTATTATACAGGCTTAAAATTTTTTAAAACTTTATAATTAGGTGATGTATACGTTGTTAAAAAAGTTTTTCAATTTTATTTGTTAATTTAAATAATTTTTCATTATTTAACTGTTAAATTTAATTTTTTTTAATTTACATAACTTAATTATAAAAGTTTTTTAAGTAAAGATCCAATATGATCCGATTTTAAAAAAATTCCTACTCAAACCATAAAAAATGATCCAATAGAACTTTATTCACTTAGGACTTCAGATGTCTCACGTGGTCTCTCCTACTTCGAACGGCAATCAAAATGAATTTATCAAGTTAATACTAATTAGCAATGAAATTATAATTGAACGTGCAATCAATGAAATTATGTTTAGAATTTTGTTGATTAATTAGTTCGAAATTATCTTTTTTTTTTTGGAATAAACCATATTTTCCCCCCTGCACTTTTATTGTTTTTGAGATTTACCCTCTACACTTTTATTTCTATACATTGAATCCCTGCACTTTTATTTTCGTTGAAATTAAGTCCTTATGTTAACTTGAGCCTAACGGTGTTAAAATAAAATATCTGTTTTAGTCCCTATAATTTTTAAATATGTCTAAAAAATTTACATACTTTATTTTTTTATTTTCTTAATCCTTAATATTTTTAAGTAATTTTTAATTATTTTTATATTTTTTTAGGATAAATAATTTTAGTTCATTATTAATATTTATATATTTAGTTAATAAACTTATAATTTAATGAATTTATACTTGTA
>CATIWO010068237.1:0-11664 GCA_949673435.1 Macaranga tanarius | reverse complement strand
AAGTGTTACTATATCTCTTAGTTGGTAAGAACTCTTTCTATATTCTGTTTTGGTTGGCATGTTAACTATGTGTTATCTATTATGCATGTTTAGCTATGTAAGAGTGCATGTGATATGATCTATGGGCATGGAAAGGTATTGTGCTGATGCAAATGTTGTATGCAATGAAAAAATTTTAAATTCCGCATTTTCATTGTCCACCCACAACACTTTCCTTTCATTTACACATATGGGAGATAACTTATCTAATTGGACTAATAAGCCCAATATCCGTTTTGGGTCTGTTCTATGTGTGTGACCTTAGAGGTTCATACAACGTTGGCAATGGGCCTCTAATCTCATTGGTAGCCCATAAGTTATAAGTGATCTCTTGCAAGACATTATGACTACCAAAGTTATGTGCAGGTCAGTATTCTGACACAACCTATTTAACAACAATATTACAGTCCTTTTGTACACGATATCTTAGATTGAACATAAGGTATGGTTTATATCATCCTTAACAATTCAATCACATTATTTCTTGGGCCCATAGATATCATCCTCATGATTAGTGAGGGATAAATTTCTTCTTGATCACTCATACTCCTCATATGATTCATTTTATATCCAACCACAATCTATTATATCATCCTGTAAAAGATAACATTAGAATGTGTCAAAATATAAAACTCATCATGCAGGACACTATGATGATCTCAAGTATAATATTATTGTGATGAGAATAACTTATGACAATTATCCATGTAGTATTCTCATAGTGGGACAATCAAGTACATCCTATGTACCAATGACTTGACTTTGTATCTCGTATACATGATCAGTAAAACATGATCATCAGTCAACCTCATACTAGTCTTTATTCATTATTTTCCTATAATAATAACCAACTATGGATTATTTAGAATGTAACTCATTGTTCATCTAAGAGTTTTACTATCAAGTCATAGACTTGATAATCTAAGACAGAGTTAAACATTCATGGAATTTAATAGAGTCAATATGATAAAATGCCTCTTTATTATTATAATGCAAAATTGACAAAGTCATAATATAGCCATAATCCAATTGGCCTAAGGCACATCACTAACATATAGTGTGCACAATCATAAAAATTTACAATCATGTAATTTGAGCAGTCTGATATTTATCAGCACACAAATGGAAAAGTTACTGCAAATATTGTTCTGATTTATTACAACCATAGGAGACAACTACAGTCATTCTTGAATGTCCAACTTTATGTCACCCTCAATTTATACACCAAGGTGGTACAATTCCTCAAAGTTCTTGATGCCCATATTCTTTAACTTAGTAGTAATAGGTGGAATGTAAGCTTCTACAGCTATGAGTAGTTAATCTGATTCAGTAAGTTTATGCTTCATCTGAGCCAACTTTCCTCTCCATCTAGTCAATAAGCCGGTAAAGGACTTATTAGGCTCCTGCTTTATATTCTGCAATTCTTGGAGGGGGAATTCAAACTGAGAATTAAACCCATATTACTTGATGAAGGTTGAACAAAGCTTTTTCCAACGCTGTTGAACATATGCATCTAGGGTAGTACCACTTGACAGTAGCTCCTGTTAATGACATCGAAAACTACTTAATGATTTTCATCTTGGTAAGTTCGGTGGGCTTCATGAACGTGACATACTGTTAGAGATAAAGGTGAGGATCATCTCTCCTATCATATTTCTTAATGTTTAGAAATTTAAATTTCGGGGGTAGTGGTTCATCTTTCTTCAGATCCAGGTTAGTGAAATCATGATTGAATTCAAGCTTCTTCATTGCATCTTGCAGCTAAACCATCTGCCTTTTTATATCTTTCTCCCATTTTAGTTCAGCAGAATCCTCTGCTACTTTCAGTTTTCCTTTGAGCGGTTCACCCACCGACTATGGTTCTAGTTTCAAAGTCTTCTTCATCTATGGACCTCTTTCCAAACATTTTAGTAATCACCTCTGTGCATATTTGTCGCACCTCATCCCTAAACTCCTTCAGAATTTCTTGCCTAAAGGATTCTAGATCCAAATTGGAGGGTCCTAACATTCTGTTTCCCTTATAGTGTGGTCTCAACTGACCAGGTGGATTCTTGATATTAGTGGATCAAATTTTCCTTGACTTACTTCCAAACAGAAGAGACTTTCGACTGTAAAAATACATTTTGGACAGAAAATGAGTGGCATGTATGCAAGAAATGCAGGTGATTTTTGTTATTAAAACAAACAAATAAATAGTCAAAATAAACACACATAAGTCTTAAAAAATGATACTTTCCAACCTTATTTCTCCCACACATATGTTCAATGGTAAATTCCTTGTCCTAGGATATTTGGTCTAGGTTTTGATTATCAATGGGGGATAATAAAAATCGATGCACATGCAAGTATCTCGAGACATTTCAAACAAGTAGCATATCTCATTAATAAAACCAAAGTCCAATATAATAGCCATAGTAGAAGGACAAGAACTCAATCTAAAATGGTTCATCGTTATTGGGCTTGGGCTTTATGAATGAGACTACTATGTGGTATCAAACACATGCATTTTGGGGAGAACCTAGTGGTAGTTGCTAAGGCACTACATGAGCTGAGTCTCGGGTAAGGTCAAAGGCTCCCACAACTTTATGCTCTATTTCCATCACCCTACTCAAGGGTCCGAATGACGTACTCAATCATACTCTACTATGAGTGATAATAGCTGTATACCCTACTACCAGGTTTGAGTGAAATGCAGGCAGCAGAGCAACAACTATTATCGGGTTATTAGGACTGTGTGCATAGTATATGAAAATGGTATAGTGAATGCAGAAGAAATAACTAGACAGTTAAAAATAACGAAATGCAAAACACTGGAATTAGTTTCTCTATCCCTAGTAGAGTCACCACTGTAGGCGATGAGGTTCAGTGTGCGCCCAAGCATTTGGCGACCACGACACTGTGCAGGCTCAAGGCCCACTAAGAATAAAATTTTGGATCTTTTGATAGGCTTAAGTCGGAGATGGAGTCACCACTAGGGTAAAAGCTGGGACATAATGTACAATAACTGGATCCTGCGGAAGGAGCCCAGCAGCCATCCTCAGATATTGGGTCTAGAAAATGGGTATGGACTTTTGAATGGCCCACTTGACCTTGCGATCGGCTTCCGTTTGTGTTTTATGTTTTATTATTTTTAATTACTTAATTATTCCTGTAATTACATGCAAATGGCTGTTTCATCCAAACAATTTCTAAATTTACAATTTAGTCCAAGTTTGTTTAATAAGTCCATTTTCATGAAATAGGGTCCATAATGCATACATACACACATCACATACACCATTCACAATTAACAAATAAAAATAAAAATATGTAGAGAAATGGAGGGAGGAGAAATAAATTACAATCCGATTATTATATAATATAAAAAAATAACAAACACTAAAATTGAAATCTAAAATAAAACATAGTGGTAAAAATTCACTAATCGTTCTAATCTGCAATTGATTTTAAATTAGATCACTAAAGAAAAATCATACAAAAATAAGAAAGTTAGTACACAATAAAAATAATAAATAATTAAATTCTAGCTAGATGCATATTAAAACAAATAATTAAAGTTGAATCTAAAATTAATTAAAATATTTTACAATGTCAAATAACCTAATTTTATTAAATTGATTATATAACAAATAATCAATATAATTTATGCATGCCTAATTAATGTAATCACAATTAATTAATGAACAAATAAAAATAAAAATATTACATAAAATAAGCAAGCCAAAAATAAATAATTATCAAATAAAAATAAAGTAGAAACAAATAAAAAAAATATTAAAATACCCAAATATATAAAAATTAAAAAGAAGAAAAACAAATTAAAGAAAAAGAAAAAAATAGAATAAAAGTGGGTAACGTGCATGGCAACAGTGCCATGCATGTTGCCAAAAAAAAAGTTGCAAACATAGAGGTGTCGCCTTTAACACAAAAGAGGCGACGCCTCTTTGTTTAAATCAAATAGAGGCGACGCCTCTATAATTCCAAGAGTAAGAAAAATTAAAAATAAAGGCAATGCCTTTACACACAAAGGCAATGCCTTTACGAAGAGGCGTCGCCTCTAAAATTTCTGGCGCAGAAATAATTAAAAGAATGAAAATAAAAAAAATTTACCGAAAAAAATTCGGCCCTCAAAGTCTAATTTTAAATGCCCCTAGCTCTGAAAATGCATAAATTATGACCCTCTATCTCCTCTAGAAATTCTCAACACCTTTTTTTATTGGTTTTCCTTCTGCTTTCTTTTACTTTGTCTCTAATTTTTGTTTTTGATATCCCCCTTAACCTCTATTTTTGTCCTCCAATAATAGAGGTTTCAATGGTCTTAAAACCCATTTATTTCCACATTGCAGAGCGTAGAGCGATCCACATTCTGACATTATTTTTTTGTAACCGACGGTGAAGAGGCACCGCCTTCTGTGTAAAAGAGGCGGCGGTTCTATGTAAAAGAGGCATGCGCCTCTACTCTTTTTTTTTTGACTATGGGCTGCTGTTTGGGCTTAGTTTGGTGGGTTTGGTCTAGTGAGTTTGGAGTGTATTTGGGTCTCTCACAAGTGGGCCAAAATTCAATTCCTTTGCTGAGTTGGGCTTATATGTCATTTTCATCATTGAGCTTTTGCCTCGTGGGCCGGGTCAAAACCATGTGTCCATAATAGCGCATGAGTTCATTATACCTTTGTGGTAAATCTATGTGGTTGATATTTATTCTTACAAATTTATGAGATATTGTGTTATGAGATACAATTAGTGTGAACTGTATCAATGAGTTATTGATGTTAAATATAATAAGATATATTGAGATATGATACACTGAGAGATGATAATACGATGATATAGTGATAATACAATTTTGGTATATAAAATCCTATATAAGTTATATATCTATAAATTCATAATACATTTAGTTCAATAAAATAAACCGTGATAAAATGGAAACACTGAAATTATGAAATAAAGTAGTTGCCTTAAACTAAGATACAATAAATTTGAGAAGTGACAATTTAATCATTAATATAATATTGTTCATTATTCTTTCAACTATTTGATTAAGCACTTTGTTTATTATATATGTTTATATTCTATTGACTTTTTTTTAGAGTACTCATTATTGTTGTATTTTTTCCTTATATTCTATTTCACTCATTAAGTAATTTCGTTACAAAATTATTCACACTCATTTTTTTTTATTTCTAGCATAGGTGTATTATATTTGTATAGTTAGTATATACTCAGAATGATAGTGTAATAGATTATGATGATCTATGAGGTGACTTCGATTGAGACCTTTATTAGATATGTCACATGTCATGATGTAGACACGATGCCTTTCGAGTGACCGTCGAACCCATAGGAACCTCAACATGCATGTCAGTTATTAGAGATGAATATATAGACAGTGTTTGTACCATGATCTGAATTTTTATGAGACCACTGAAGATGTACAGGTCACCCTAACCTCGATATGAGTTAGGTTCAGATACATATCTTTTTGTCTTTTTGCTTTAGCTACCTGCATTAGAGCTTTTTGCTTGAAAAATCGTTGTTTGATAGCAAGCCCCAGATCTAAGATGTGCGGTTTTAGATATGCATATTTAGATTGGGATTAGAAATCTACGAGAGTGTTATTTGAGCTAGCAAATATTTATTTATTTTGCAACCATTTGTATTACCCATACTCATTTACTTTCTTGTGAAATATGGATAGTACGTGTGATAAAACTCTTATGTATATATGTATTGATGATTATGTTATATTTATGATATGAGATGTTCCACTTGCCATCATATTAATCTTTTGGAGTCATATTATCGAATGTTATTAGCACTTAATTTTTATATTTATTTAAAATGAATTTATGTTTTGTTCAGTATAGTCATTATAAGATGCATGACATGCCCTGATTAGTTTTATGGTGATGCTTCTTTCTGATGGTCCCATAATCAGACGAGGTATTCCGACGGGTATTGAAGGGATGGGGTGTCACAAAAATATCATTATATTAATTTGTTTTAGGTCCAAATAAAAAAATACCATAAAAAAATCTTTATATTTTTAAAAAATTTCCTAAAGATATTTTCACATGTATTATTGTATTTAAAAAATATAAATATCTATAAATTTTTCTAAAATATGAAATCATAGAGGCACTGTCCCATGTATGTAGGTATATATATATTTAAAGAGGTCAAAACAAGGTTTGACTTTTAGAATTAGTATTTCAGGAATGTTCCTAAAGTAAGTCCACCATTACATGAACCAGAAGGGAAGTTTGGAAGTTTGAAATTCTCTATAAAAAAAGAATAGCTAGGAATAGCTGAAACCATCAATTTGGATAAAAAAGTATTGAACCAAGCCTATTGATAGTCCTAGTAGTTAAAAAAATGGCAATGGGAAATTCGGGTATATAAGTCTGGAGGAAAAGGTTTTACTTTATGCAATTCAGAACCCCATTCAGTTGGGTGAATGGTTTTTTGGATTGTACAAGTAGAATAAGAAGGATGAGGTTATTTTTCATCTTTCTTGAAATGTTTGAATTTTACAGAACCAGTTGTTTGCAAAATAGCTTAGTAAAAACTTTGAGGTTTAGAAATATCCCAAAGTTTATAAAACCAAATTTTTGGAAAAACTTTTGAAACTGCCTTAGAGGGTTTTTGATTAGAAAATCCATCCTCCATGGTCAAAATATTTTGGAAATTCATTTTTTCTAAATAAGTTGAACTTGGTCTAAAAACTTGTTTTTCTTTTAAAACTATTTGAGAAGAAGTTTGTTTAGAAATCATTTGAGATGGGTTTTTTGCAGATATCTCCATCTCTGGATTTTTTGAAACTATTTCTTTTCCTTTTCCCACTCTTTTGGAAGATTGGGAATCAGAAAAGGTTTGAGCCAAAACTGTTTGGGCAGAAGGCTGAGAGGCCTACGACATTACTTGGAGAGCTTGTACAAGCTCTGGAGACTGTGTGAGTTTTTCAACCCACATTTGGATTTGTGATTGCTTCTAGGCCTCCTCATCTTTTTCTTCTTGAAATATGCCCATCCAGGATTTGACTGGTTAGGCTGAAGAAGGTTTGAAGAGTTTTTAGGCCGAAGAATGGGCTAGTGTTTATTTTGGTATTTGGGCTTGGACTTTTTCCTCACCAGTGTTTGGGTTTGCAGGGCCTTTGGCCTTATCTTCCTTTTTGCAAAAATTCCCTCGTCAGAAAGTCAGGAACTGAGTTTGTATTTTATTTAATATATTCAATTTCAAAATCAAATATTGAAAGGATGGCCTGCCATCGGGCAAATATTTGTTTGGAAGCAATATTTTGAACATCTTTTTGTAAAACTTCTTTTGCAGATTTACAATCAATATATAAAAGAAATTTTTAGTTCAAAAGATCACTTTGAAATTTGGTAATGCATAAAATAATTGAAAGAATTTCCTTTTTAATTGTAGAATAATTTTTTTGACAGTTATTCCAATGTGCAGATGTAAATTGGACTATACATTTCCTATTATTTGAAACTTGTTTTAAAATTCCCCCATATCCCAAATCTGATGCATCAGTTTCTACAATTTTGAAAGCCAATGGATTAGCTATATGCAGATATGGAATTTCTAAAACTTATTTTTTGATTTGTGGTTCAGAAGGATCGTCAGGGTGTTATGAATCAGAGCTTGAGTCATTAGACTTTTGTTTTAAAATAAGAGATTGAATGATTTCAGAGTCTCATTGTTGTTTGGATTTAAGTTCTTTAAGTTCGAACTTAATTATTTTAACTTCTTTTTGGAGATCCTGAAGTGTACCAACAGGAGCTTATTTTTCTTTCCTTTTTAAGAATAGTTGTCAGGTTGTAATTGTTCTTTGAAGTGGAAGGTAAAATAGAAGAAGCAGAAGTTTCAGTAGGTTTGTCTTCTAAAGATTTCAGAAGTTTATCAAGAAATTCCTTTTTAAGTTTTTAATCACTAATATGCTTAATTGTTTTAAGAAGTGTTTCTTGATCTTTGGTAAGCATATTAATGCATTTGGGAGGTTTATGTTGTTTACATTGATGATGTTTTGATTTTTTCAAACTCAAGTGAATAGCATTTCATATGGCGATGGCACCTGACATTATCAGACAACCTGATGTCTATCCACAATTTCATTTTAATGCCTCATCTGTTTATGAATGGAACCTAAATGGTATGAGTGAATACCAAGTGTTAGGTCTCCTGCAACAGATGATAATGGCAGTAAATGCCTACAAGACCCAAATTGGTAGTATGGATAAAGCCATTGCTGAACTCCTAATTGCTGGTTTCTCAGGGTCAACTCAAGGGTTAGTGGGACTACCATTTAACCCAAGAGCAATAATTGTAGATCCTATCAATAGTTCTCACCAAGAGATTCAAAGTCAAATGGTGGGATTCATTCGCCTACAAAGAGAATATCAATCTATAAAAGGTCAACAATTGGCTAGTCCAGCACAACTTACTTCCATGCCCTAAGGAGACTACAGTTTTCCTAGCACATAAGTCTTTTGTTATGCCAAAGCTAGCTGGTGCTCAAAACAAAGATGAATTTTTCCAGATGATTAACAACTTCTGGATAACAGGACATCTTCTTCCAAACAGGGATCCACCAAGCGTGAAGACTCTTTGCCTGAAGAGTCTTCTAGTTTAAGTTCTTCAGAGCCTATCATTGACTTAGGAGAAGACTACTTTGGCAACAGTGGATTCTAGTATTTTGTATTTTGTTCTTGTATTCTGCATTTTGTATTTACTTATTGTAAATATAAAAAGTAAAAAAAAAAGGTCAAAAAGTCTGCAGACTTAAAATAATTTTGTTTGCCAATCAACATGTCTGCTACCATCAATTGCGGGCGCAAAAGTCTTATGCTCTCCTATGTGATTGAACAGGACTTCCATTTATTGCCTTTAGCTCCTCTTCAGGCTATAAGAGGCTCCTGCAAGCACAAGTTAGAGTTAGAATTTTTTGAACATATTATTCTCAGAATAAAGAATACATTGTTCTTCAAAACTTGTACTAAGTGATTGAAAGAAAACCCTTTTGTTTCCTTTCACTTGTACCCAAACTTGTAAACATTGATAGAATTTGTATCTTATATTTTCATATATAAACGGTATTTAATTCTGTTTCAAACTTTATTTTAATTTATTTTCTACAAACTTAAGTATGCTCTATGCTTGCCTCTCGTAGGATCTTGCACATCAGAAAAACTGTACTGCTTTTATGCTGTGCTCAAATCTTCTTCTACCCATTTCTTTATGATTATGAATGATTATCTGTCTGGACATCCTTTGGGCCGTTCTGTCTGGGGCATCCTCCGGGCTGTTCTTTTGTGGTTTGTTTTTCTAGGGTGCTTTGTGATCATTCATCTGCATCTGTATTCATACTGCATAAACTATTTTAATCTTAACACTACTTGTTTTTACTGTTCAAACTATTTACATACCTACTCTCTTATTGTGGATACCAGCCTCGTGACCTTTATGTTCTGGTTGGCTTAACAAAACAATAAAGTAGGCTGTATAAATCTTCATCTTTTCTTCATTTTAAACTATCCTATTTTTGATCCTATCTCCTCTTGGTATCAGAGCCAAATTAGGCTATTTTCTGCACAAAACTATTCAAAATTCATTTTTGGGGTGATAAATAGTGAAACCCTAAATTGAACAGTAAGAGGTATTAGTACAATAGTAAGTCCTATTTTTCCAGGTTGAGCTGTAGGGTAGTAAAGCTGGAAGCCATTTTCCTGTTCAATCCAAAGTTTTAATGTTCTAATTTTTAAAATGAATTTAGAAAATATTTTTTGTAAAAATCAATCTTTTTCAAACTCTTCTACTTCTTATTCGATAGAGTCCAAAAGGGGTAGTCAGTTCTAATAAGCTGATTATTGAAGATTTTTCCAAATATATTGATGACTGGGAAATTCCCAGGATTTAGAAAAAATAGATTTACGAATCTTCCAAACTCTATTTTCTGAAAAATGATTTTACAATCAAAATAGAAGGGATATTCAAATTTCCAAACCTTTTGGAGAAATCCAACTTCTCTCTTTAAAATCTTTACAAAAACATAGGGATCATTCCTATAAATACATTCACATAGGCCTTGTTTAGGTAGAAATAAAACCTCTTACTAGGGAAGGTCTAGATACTTCGATCCTAGCAGTCCTGAGGGATGCTAGGTTCATGAACTTTTTTTAATTCTTTATTAGGAATGGTGGAATCCAGTCTTAACAAAGGACCAGTCAGCTTTAGATGCTATTTAAACATAACAGTCTCTTTAAATGATAAAAATATTTTAAAGAGCATTGTTTTACAAATCAAAACTCATAATTACAAAATGCTTTCTAGGTCTATTCCAATTGCATTAATGTTTAGAGTTCATTACGAAGCAATGGTTTCTCCTTTTGCAACCAAACACCTACAAACGATTCTGAATTGACCATTAGTGGCAAAGCCTCAGTGGTTACAGGAAACATTGCACTTAGAAATTTGTTTATTCTTATAAAAAATTTACGTTCAATGGTCATTTTAGGGACTCCTTTCATCAGTTTAATTACTCCCTATAAGGTCAATGAACAAAAGAACAAAATGATCATAACTCTTGCAATCACTCACATGCTCAAATTTACAACACTTGCAAATTTTAAAACATAAAATTACAACTCTTGCAATTATGAATCTTTTAGCAAGCAAATCATGTGATTAATGTCTCTGATACCACTTGAAGGGAATGGGAGTTCTAAGCAACCAAATATGCGGAATTTTAAAAAATTTTAGTTGCATGCAACTCTTGTACCAAGTTAGAAACCATTCAATGCCATAAGATCCAAATCACATGCAATTTACATAGCTAACAAGTCTTGCATCATGGATAATATTTTAGCAACAATCAAAAAGACATGTAATCAAATTACAAGTCCTACATACTAAGAGATAAGTAACACTTACATAACTCCTAAGTTTGTAGAATGCTCAATATGTTGTTGATAGTTGCGATCCACTAGCTCCGAGCTCCCCAAACGTGAAGCCTCTAGCTTGTGACACATGGTTTGTGCTTGGTTGATTTCCAAGATCGATCTAGCTCTCCCACAAGCCTCTCTTAGATCTTGTAAAGCTTCTTTGATCTTGAAGGTTATGGAACTAAATGTTTTCCCTCAAGGATGATGGTGTAGAGAGAAATCACAACTCTTGTGATGTAGGAAGGTTCACACATAAACATAGGAAGAAGGAAGACACTCTTTCCTTTCTTTTGGTATATTTTTGCATGACCAACCACCTCTCTAAAATGTTATAGACGAATTTTCAGCATAATGTTAGTGTCTTACACCTTCTTTTTTAATTAAATAATGCAATGGTGCCTCCTTTGTCAAGCCTAGCAACTATTGCTAGTCCATAATCAAAGTCTTTATTCCAAACCTACCAAAGACTTGGAATTTTCACATCTTTGACAATAAGGAGCCACCACCTTTGAACTGGTTAGCTTAGTTAGATTGTAACCCCTTTCACTATTCCAATTCCATTAACACTTAATGGGCTTGGACTTGGTGTTGGGCTTGGGTTTGGCCCATGGGCCTCTCTACACTTAGAGATGGCCCAATCCAATCTAAACATATGATGGGCTAGATTAAACTCTTTAAT
>CATIWO010068233.1:0-17152 GCA_949673435.1 Macaranga tanarius | reverse complement strand
AACAAATCAGAATTAATTAAGAACTTGTAAAAATAAATAATCATATAGATGATATGTGTTGATTGGAGAAATTAATCAATGGTTCTTAAAAACAATTCTCATTGTCAATCAAGGATATTTTTATTTAAAGTCCACAATCATACTCATGAATATGCAGAGATAAATAAAAACTAATAAGTTCTATACTAATTTTGTTATTCCCTTAAAGTGAATTTATTGTCTCTAAATTTTATTCTAACCTTTAAGTAGTTTCAATTATACATCCACCAAATTATTCCAATTCTCATTGTGAATAATTGATTTACAAGTTATATATAGTGATTAAATATATACAATACAACACAAAACGTAATTAAAATTAAATCAACCAAATAATAATAAAAGATAAAAATATAGTTCTTAAATTAATTCATCAATGAAGTTCTACATACAAAAGAATTAGCCAATATACATGTTAATAATTAAAGAACAATGAGGAAGAGTAAATAACATCAAATAAATACATATCAAAATAAGAGGAAAAGATTGAATGAATAAACCCCTCACTACTTCTTCTAGAATTCACTTGATGTCAAATATAGCTTCTTTGAATTCTTGGCTAATTCTTTTTTTTTTTTGTCTTCGGTTTGTTCTTAATAATATATAACTAAAGTTTGATAATAATATCTATATAAACTAAGTGATTTTCTTTCATCCCCAAAACAGAACCAAACTCATGTATTTATAGGTGTATTGACATCCCATCTTCGTGCCTCTTCAAATAAGTTAATGTACAGAAAAGGTATGCTGAACAGGTGCAGTGCTGAGTCGTCAACACCGTGTCGAGTCAGGCTTGACTCGGCACCTTCATCCTCAGGCGCGACTCGGCAAGGTCTTGCCGAGTCGACACCAAACAACTGCTATCCCCTTTTGGCTTTGACGAGTCGGCAAAGCTGTGGGCTTGAGTCAGCAATACTTGGTTGAGTCAGCAAGGCTGGTTGCAGGTATGACTCGGCAAGGCTTTGCCGAGTCGGCACCATCTGTTCCACTGTTCCCTTATTTTTCTTCTTCTTGCCGAGTCGTGCACCATCTGTGGAAGTCGACAAGAGCAGTCCCAGGTACAACTCAGCACCAACTTGCCGAGTCATGAAAGCTTCTGTCCATCTTCATTATTTTGACAACAAAATATTTTTTCATGCATGCATTAACTTAAAAACACCTACACAACACAAAACAAATACAAAGTTAACACAAAATAAATACAAAGTCAATAAGTTAACAAAATAAACATAATAATATAAAAATTAAACAAACATGGACAAAAAGCTAATAAAATAAAAACATAATTATACTAAAAACTTATGCTATTTTGCATTATAACACATGCATGCTTTAGTGCAAGAATGGACTTATTCAAATAGAAATCTTGCAAGATCAATATTCAGCAAGCTTGCTAAAAGACCACAAGATATTATTAATGACAACTACATTAAAAGCCAAAAGCTACAGGTAATATTATTACTCTTTTACTTAATATTAGATATGTTGTTGTTTTTTGTAGCTGTATCAATTGTTTATCATCCTACAATTATTTTTTATTAGATATTGATTTTTAAAATAGTTCATATTATATTTAATGTTGCATTTCATATTGTAGCAACAAAAATAAATAAAAAAGAATCAAAGAGAAACAAAGAGAAACAAATAAGCATCAAAGAAGAAATAAATAAGCAACAAAAAGAAACAGTCACACTGCTATGTTTTTTTTTTCTGCTTTCCTCATTTTTTTTATAAATTTCAATGCAGGTTAAACCTTCAACAGAAGAAACATTCACTGTGTATGACTTGAATACAACATTCATTGTCAAAATGGAAGAAAGAAAATGTACATGCAATAGGTTCCAAATCGATAAGCTACCATGTTCACATACACTTGCAATATTGAAGCAAATGAATCAAGATCCTTATAGATATTGCTCACATTTCTACACAAAGCAGGCACTATTGGAAACATACAAAAAAACAATATATCCAATTCCAAACCAAGCCAAATGGAAAATATAACATGAAGAGGAACATATACAAGTAGACCCACCTCACAGCAGAATAAAAGCTAGAAGACCAAAGAAAAGAAGAATCAGAGCATTATGGGAGAATGGAAATAAAACCAAATGTGGAAAGTGTGGACAACTTGGGCACAATAGAAAGACATGCAGAAATGCACCCAAAACAGGCTAAAAAGAAACATTTCTCTTTTTTATAAGTCAAAATTTTTTTATTCTTATTGTAAGAATTTAAATATTTCATAAATGTGATTGTTGGTATATGATTTTTAACATTTCAGATTATTTTTGTTGTTTTTTATTTATTTGTTCATATTAATATCACTAACAATGAGAATTAAAGAAAAAAAATAAGAAGAAACAAAAGTTTAACATTAGTAAAAAAAAATAACAATAACACTTAAAAAATTTATTTGTTTATATTAATATCACTAACAGTAGAATTAAAAAAAAAAAGAAACAAATAAGAAACAAAAAAGAAATAAATAAGAAACAAGAAAAACAAGAAAAAATAAAGAAGAAACAAATAAGAAACAAAGAACAAATAAAGAAGAAATAAAGAAAAAACAAATAAGAAACAAAGAAGAAATAAATAAGAAAGAAAGAAGAAACAAATAAGAAATAAGAAGAAACAAAAGCTTAACATCAGTGAAAATAAACAACAATAACACTTATAAAAAATTAGAAAAAATAAAATAAAACTTCTATTAGTAAAAACAAATATGAATTACATAAATTCAAAATTAATGTATTAAAAAATAAAATGAATTAAAACAAAAAAGAATATAAAAAATACTGAACAAATAACTCCTAAAATATTACTTCTTCTTCAACTTTCTTTTCTTTCTGATCTTCCCAGTCTGCTCTGACTCACTAACAATTTCACCATGTATCTTTCTCATACCGTACCGGTCTAGTGATAATGCAAGTCTTGATCTATAAACCTCAACATCAAAATCTTTGGGAATCTCCATGCCATGAATAAAGAACTCAGCAAATACACAAATAAAAGCTCCACAATCACTAATAAAATATTCAAAAGATTAAATTAATAATAATAAAAGAAACAAGAAATTAATAAAATAAAAAAAATACTTACGCAGTTTGCTGAACAGGAAAATTAGAAATAACTTCAACTCGCAAAGGTGTTTCATGACCAGAACTAATTCCCATCTCTTTAAAAAAAAATAGCAGCATCATACTGTAAGCCTTTACAACTTCAGCAACATAGCCATGAGTATCTTTCAAAGAATTATATATATAAACAATCCAATCCTTCATGCTCAACCTTAGAAGAATCTAATGCTCTTGAGAACTGATATGAACAGGGAACAAAACATGCTCAACATCAACCCAAGGCTTTGGCAACAACATCACATCTCCTAATATATACTCAGTCATAGTATGATTATAAGAAAATGTAAAATTAGTTTCTGTAAACTGAGTATAAGCTTTCTGCAAACTTCCATCAAATAATGCATCTGTTGTTGTGAAATTAACAGTACAACTTCTAGAAATTTTGCCCCATTTTCTAAAATAATAAAAAATAACATCAAGGTGCTGCAAAAAAAAAGATAAAAATAATAAATAATAAATAAAGACAATAAATAAAAAAATAAGAAACATACATAATAACTGATGAGCTCCCCAACATAAAACAAAGTATGAAACCATATTTTTGAAGAAATTTCAGTAAAATTGAAATTGAATTCAGGTTTCAGAACCTTATATTTGTCAGAATATTTCAAAGTAGACCTAAAAAAATATATATATTAAAAAATAAATAATTTATGAAAAATCAAATATATAAAAAACATAAATAAAATAGTTACTTTTTCCGCTTGTAAGCTCTGTCGTCAATCCATTTGTTAAAAATAGAAAGTTCTTCAAAATTAGGAGCACCATTAACCCAATCATCAAAAGGCAAAGGTTTATAACCAGATTGGCCAATATTCTTTAAGTCTGCTCCTGAATCAAACTCCTTATCAAATAGAGATTTCACAACCACACTAGGCTTAACAACCCTCTTTGCATCAAAACTTTCAGGAGGTTCAACAAATCCAGGTTCAATAGATGGAACTACAGCTCTCTTTTCATTTTCATATACATTAACAGGTTCAGGTGTAGCTCACTACATGAATAAAACATAAATAAAATAAGAAACAAAGAAAAAAATAATAAAAAATAATGAAAGAAAAAAAAGAAGAAAAAACAAAGAAGAAAGAAGAAGAAATAGAGAAGAAACATAGAAGAAACAAATAAGTAACAAATAAGCAACAAGTAACAAAAAAGAAACAACATAAAATTTACCATTTTTTATGCAAAACTCTTCACAATATTATCAACCTCCTCTAGAAACGTATAATGAGATTCAGTAACAGAAGAATCAGAAGAGACACCAACTCCTGAAACATCTTTTTTCTTCTCCTCTTCAAAATTTTTCTTCAAATCATCCTCTTTAACATTTCTCTTTAGCTCTTCTTTAACCTCCTTCTCTTCTTCATTTTTCTTCACAACTTCTTCACTTCTCTTCTCTTCCTCTTTATTCATCTTATCTTCTTCATAAGCACTCTTTCTCTCTTCAACAACATCCAACAGGATATCGAAATTATCATTTCTATAATCTCCAAATTCCTTATCACTTTTATTTTCAGAAACAACTTCATCATTTTTCTTATCCTCTTCATCTTTATAAACATTAGAAACTTTCTGTTCAAGAATTATGTCCAACTTCCTTTCTAAATTAGAAAATTTCTCATCTATCTTCCCTTCTAAATCAGAAAATTTTCCTCAATATAAATTCTCAAAGAAGCAATTTCTGCATTAAACCTCTTCTCTAAGTCATTAATTTTCTTTTCCAAAATACCATCCCTATCACCAACAACATGACCAATGCTTGATGGCTTTTTCTCACCAATAGATTTCACTTTCTTAGACTTTCGGAGGATAGGTGATATAAAATCATCTCCACTATCAACTTTTTCATCATGCAAAGCATATACATTAGCTTTTCCAACCTTTAGTTTCCCAAAAAGCCCATTTAAATCCAAAACCTCCTCTTTAGCAGTAGTTGGTCTAATATTACTCAAGTTCAATTAGAAAAATAATAAATAATAACAATAAGCAATAAAAAACAACAAGAACCAATAAAACCTGAAAAAATAAGAAAAAAAAACAATTACCTGAGAAGGAGATAAATTCAATATATTTGAATTCAGCTTCTTGAAATTCAACACATGAGAATCTCCTCAGTTCAACATACGAGGAATCAAATAACCATCATGAACAGCAAACATACCGTCACAATAACCGCAACATTTATAAAACCAAACTTGGAAAGCCAATGGAAAGCCAAAAATATGATAAAAATAATATTCTCCTCCTTTTTTTCCAACCCCAATCAACCTTCCCTTTAAAGAATCCAAAGTAAACTTAAAAGCATCTATTCCCTAAGGATACTGATTATACAATCCAGCATCAACAAATTAAAATATTTTTTATCAACAAACTTATTCTTAGGACCAGAAAATAAAAAATTACTAACAAAGTAAAGAACAACCAACTTCAATGCATCCTCATCAGAATCAAAATCTGCAGAAAGAAAATGGTCTTCAATATCACTCCTATTAACTTTTAAAGAACCATTAAAAAACTTATCAACTAACTTATTCTTCAAAGATTTCCTAATCTTTTTTCTATCAAAATTATCAACACATTTCAACCCCGTCACAACAGTAAATTTAGTAATAGAAAACCTTAAACGAAAACTAAAAAAGGCAAACCAAATTTTATCAGATTTAGGTTGACATACTTCCCTTAGAAGCAAGTAGTGAAGAACATGAGGCTGCACTTTAACATTCTTCATGTCAAAAAAATAACCAAAATAACTTTTCTTAAACAATTCAAACTGCTTATCACTCAACTTTTCCTTCAAATGTAAAAATACATTGTCATTCACACAACAAGAAACTCTACTCATAAAATGCTCACTTTGCTTAATATAATACTCCCATTCTTAAAATAAATAATGATAATTATATTAAAAAATCAAAACAAGCAACAAAAAAAATAAAAAGAAACAACATTAAATACACAGAAAAAAAAAGAAACAAGAAGAGACAATAAAAAACAGAAAGAGACCCGAAGAAACAAAAAAGTAATAGAAAGAAACAAGAAGAAATAAAAAAGCAACAAAAGAAACAAGAAGAAATAAATAAGCAACAAAAAAGAAGAAGAAACAAATAAGAAATAAAAAAAAGAAGAAACAAATAAGCAACAAAGTGGAAAAAAAAAACCCTAAAAATCAAAACAACCAACAAAAAGAAGCAAACCTACAACAAAATATACACCAACAATAAGAAGAATTAAAATGAAACAAAAAAGAAATAAAACCCTAAAAATCAAAATAAGCAACAAAAAGAAAAAAAACTAAAATAACATATACAGCAACAAAAAAAAAAAAAAACCTAAAATTCAACACATACCTTAGAAGAGCTTTTAGTAGAGCTTTCAGGAATAGACACAATCTTCATCTTCTTAGAAAATGTACACCTCCTTTTTTTAGATTCACCGTCGTTCTTCCTTTTTTTAGACACAACGACCACTTTAGATAACAGAGAATGCATATCAGACTTCTTTCGAGAGGAAGGAGAAGAATGTGATTTTTTAGAAATAAAAATACTACTATCTTTCGCCATAACAACTCAAATCAATAAGAAAACTAATTAAGAAAATGAAAAGAAGAAGAAAGTGAAAAGATGGATAAAGATAACAAAAAGCAGACAAAGATGAAGAAAACGAAACGACGAGAAAGTAAAAAAACTGACTAGAAACCGCTGATAAATGAAAAAAGACCATAAATAAAAAATAAAAAAAAGAGAGACCAAAAATGAAAATGCAAAAATCAGTTATGAAAAAATAAAATGGGCCGGACCAAAAAAGAAAGAGGCTTGGTCAAACATGCATTTTTCTGAAATTTCCTCTTAATTTTATTATTTTAAATTATACTTTTCACTCACATTTATTAACACTTGTAAAATATAAATATATAATTTTATATAAAGCATCATCATTCTCTATAATTCATCTCTCTTTTTTTTTTTGAAGTTAAATCCATCTCTCTAATAATCTCTAATCATGTTTGTATTTATAATTTCGCTTCAAAAGGCTAATATAAGTAGTTATGAGGTTTTTGAAGTTTATTGGAATACACAGGTGCAAAAAAACCCCTCTTAGTAAGCTTAAACAATTTAAATATAACCATTATTACCATGCACAAACTAATAAATATTTGAAAATATTGCTAACATATTGCTATTCATGATTATTTATACATTATCATCTTTTTGAAATACAACTATAACACTTAATTTTTTTTGAAAGTAAGAATCAACACTTAATGAAAAAAAATAAAAATTTAGCATAAATGAGTCATTCCTAAATGTAATCAAAGTAAAAAATTAAAATAAAAAGAAAATAAAAAAGAAATAAATCAAGAAATAAATTAAAATAGAAGCAAAAAGAAAATAAAAAGGAAGAATTAGAACTACTATTTAAATTGCTCCCACCACTTAAACATTACATTATCCCTAGGATAAGAATTACCAAAAGCGAATTTTTGGATCTGAGTGGCCTATCATGGGTTGACCCACCAAATTTTTTTTAAAAAAAGTTGACCGGCGAAATTTTTTATTTTTTTAAAAAAAGGGAGAGATGAAACTGCTAAATGGAATTGCCTCCATATAAAAGAAGGGATAAGGTTCATTTAAGCCCTTCATGTTTGCACTGAGGCTCAAATATGACTTCTTTCTTTTTTTAGGCTCAAATAGCTGAGGGTTTATTAAAAATAATGTTTGCTGGCCCCTGTCAAATGGTGAACATTTTTGAAAACAAACTGCTATTTGCTTTGTGAGTGATGTGGTAACCATGCAACGAAAAATGGAGCCCACATCAGCCACACTATATTCACCGTTTCTGAAAGAAGAGTTCTTCACAATTCAAAAATATTGCCTCTGCAACTACAAGTCTTACAAAACCAAATTCGGAGAAATAGAAAATGTTCAAGTTTAGAAAAAAATTCACTTCATTTAAATAACAATTTAACCTAAGTAATATGCATTAATCAAAATCACCATGCTCAACGCCTTATCGTTTGTCGACAACGAAATCGGTGGAGTAACTAGCACCGGCAGACTTAATGTCATGGGCACGACAAGCAATTATACGCAAGACAACATCAACAAGAACTGCCTTATTGAGAGCCTTGCACCAATCCTCAGTAGTAGCAGCATTTTCTTTGAATGGAGGATCGATCTTTATGCAGAGCTCCTCCTTCATACTCGATTTTAGTTCTGATATCGCCATCTCTGATACAAATCAAAATTTGTAACCCAAAATCAAAGTTGGTAACTAAAGAGCAGGAGCTCTTAGATTTGCCTTTACCTTTATCTTCTTCTCCTTTATAATAGCCATGGCTCCAACCCGAAGTAAAAAATAGAGGCAATAATTTCATAACCTCTGCTTCAAATAAATCAAACCCAAAAGAATCCTTTAAATGTTTAATTTTTGCACTATGTATAAAAAATCATCATTATAATAGCCTCTTCAAATTCTATTCATAAACAATAGCAGCAATAGATACAAAAAAAAGAGATGGATAATTATGATGAAGAGGGAGATCAGATCAGATGAAAATTTTAACTATGGCCAAATTTCAATGGTTATATAGAGTGGTTTATGAAAGGCAAGCAGTGATTTTGTTAAAATCATAGGCTCCTCTTTAGTCTTTTAAAGATGATGAGAAGGCAAAAGGATCTCTATCGAAACACCCACCCACTCCCTATAAATATTCAGCAAAGAAAGTGAGGATGTCCTGTGTGTTGTTTAAACTTAAATACATCAGAAAGAAATATCTTTTCTTCTTCTAGTTGGTTCATTAAAATATTTTGATATCATCATGTTTTGATCTTAGAGTTTTGATATTAAGATTATTATTTTTGCTTTTTTCTGCTTTGTTTTGACACGGACTTGGTTGCACAACCAAGAATCAATAGTTTGTTACACCTGTTTGGTTTCCTCTAATAATTCAATGTAAGTGAGAACTCTTTAATGGATTCATTATGTTCATGTTCTTTAAGAGTACATTTATATAACAAAATGTTACTACAAGAACAACAGAAATATTGAGCTTACTATGGAGGAGGGTAAAGAATTCATATGACGATGCCATTATCATTTACAAAGCACTTAGCTCTGACCACTTGTGGGAGTAGAAGGGAGGTAGGAGCAGAAGAGAGAAATTTTGAAGGAAAACCTAATGCACAACCATGTCATCGCTTGAGGTTAATGGAGGGCATATTTGAGCCTCAGTGCAAACATGGGGGGCTTAAATGAACCTTATCCCAAGAAAGGAAATAATTACTCTAGGAAAAAATAAGAATAAAGAGAATGAAAAAAAATATAGAACACATAAAAGAAAAGTTATTCTCTGTTATTTTACCTTTTCAATTAGACTAACCAAAAGTGGCAAATAGAGTTTTAGATAAAAGTGTCTTTTAGTTGTGATTAATACAAAATTTAGTGTTGTGTAATATTCTAGCTGTGAAATCATCAAAAGGTAGAGATATAATCAAGCTGAGTCACTTGTGAGCTACTCGGAACTTGCCTCGATAAAAATTTATATGAACTTGTATATTGAAGCTCGTTTAATAAATGAGCTGAGCTCAAACTATATAAAATTTGACTCATGAAATTTGTGAACAACCTCAAATAAGAGCTCACAAACTGGCTCGTAATTTCAATGTATTAATAATTTAATTTTAGATATATAATATATAAATTTTTATTCATTTAAATATTAAAAAATATATTATTACGATAAAAAATTATAATTTTATAATAACTTATTTAGTAAATAATTTATTTTAAATTTTTAATGAATAGTTTTAATTTATATTTTATATTTTTAGAAATTTTTTTTAACTCATCTAGGTTCGTCTAAGCTCATAAACAACTTGTAAACACCAAGTGGCATAACGAGTTTGACTTGATTTCCGTTTGATTATAAATAAAACAAGTCCGATCTAGTCAAAATTCGACTCATCTTATCTTATTTACACCCCTATCTGAAGGTAAGTATTCATATCACTTTAAATTCGTTAATTCCACGTGAGAACACTTTTCATATCTTGTAAGTTATAGCTCCTTAGTTCTATTGCTTACTAATATTGCAATAAGTTATCTAAGAGCTTTTCCAATTTTTTTATGAGTATTTCTAATATTCTATTGTTAAAAAAATACAGAAATATTGGGTATTTAAACTTGAAAAGCCCTAGAGGAAGGGTGAATAGGGTTAATAAGAATTTAGGAGAAGATTAAAAGAGTGATAGTCACAAGGATAGAAGAATAAGAACAACAATCATATAAAATGTACAATGATTTAAGGAGTTCAGATTTTTAAAAAATCCTATGTCTCCACGTAACTTATCCTAAGTTAAGATTTTGAATCACCACTCCAATTTATTACTTAGATTGAGTACAACACAAATGAGTTTTGAGGCTCAACTCAAATCTTTATAAAAATAAGAGTTTTTCTTGGCTCAACTCAAACCACAATCACAATTCAAAAAATTTTGATGGTTAACATTTGGACCAATTACAAGATAGACACCTCACTTCCCTTAATCTTAACCCAAAAATTAACAATAAGAGAGAATCTAACTTAACACAACCCACACTCAAGAAATTTATATAAAGGATTAATTTTAGAGGTTGAACAAATGCTAAGAGAAATTGATTGCTTCACCAAATCTTGTAACCTTCTTAAATGAAGTTGGAAGGCTTGTATTTATAATGAATCATAAAAAACTAGCTGTTAGGAAGCACCACATTTGTCCAAATTAACTTCAATCTTCATTAAATGAAAAATTAGCTTTTGTGCAGAGAAAAGGCTCCTCACGATCGTGACTCACCCTTCATGATCATGAGGGTAAATAATATAGTTGTTGAAGTTTGAAAATTTGACCGTTAGTGCAGGAAGGTGCTACTCATGATCGTGATATAGTGGTCACGATCGTGACCTTGCCTCTCATGACCGTGAGGGGCAGACCATGAGGAGTGCAAGGATTTTTGCACAGTGAAGCTCGTTTATCACTTGAATGGCCAGCTTTGCTCACGATCGTGAGCCTCATTTTCCACTTGGAAACTTGAATAAAATGTCTTCAAATCATTCCATAAGTGTTAGGGATCATTTGGAGGCTTCACAAAAAGTTTTGAGGACTTCCATAGAGTTGCACATTTCCATTCATAGCTTGCATCATTAAAGCTACTAATTTATCTAATAATCACACTCAAATATATACATTAGTAATATCAAAATTGGTTGTTAAGGTCAAAACAAGGGTGGATTAACTTATGATCATGCAAATGTCCAACAAAACTTTTTAAGAATATTCTATTTATGGGTTTTAATTTTTAATTGTTACGTGGGCTGCATTTAGTTTTGGCAATTCAATAACTAACTTAAATCAAATTATAAAATAACAAATAAAAACAAGTGTTTTGTAATTATACGATATTATTTTTTGTTACATATAAATATTATTATAATATATATTTTTAAAATAATTTGACTGATATATTAAAAAATAACATTAGACTAATTTTAATTATAAGTTTTTATAAATTTAAATTGATAGTCAATTTATTTTTTAATAAATATCAAAATTGAAAAGTTATATCATAATTTAAATTATTTATTTTAGATAATATTGAAAATTAAATATAAACAACATGTAAAAAACCAATAACATAATCAAACTGCCACTTAATAACTTAGTGTAAATATAAACTAAGATATTAATATAATTGATGGAGGGTGTTCAACAATAATAGCAGCAAGTGGTGTTGCTGCAATCACATAGCATCATGCGATTGTAGTGAGGAGGGTTGGAGTGACGAGGGAACAACAGTCTGCTACAAGCGCACCAAGCCTTGTGAGCGTAGCTGGAAGAGGGACTGGAGGCATTACTACAATGACAGCATATAATGCGATCGCAGTGGGCAAAGATGTAGGAACACATATTTTGAACGATTTTAATTTTTTTTTTAACTATTTTAGGATGTTATTTGATTGCTATTTTGTATTTAATAAGTTGAGGGTATAAACTTCATATTAGGGTTTTGTTTGATGACTTGTATTCATATTTTATCAATTTCAAATTAAGCTTTGGCTTGAATTTTCTCATCTTGAAAATTTTGTCCCTAAATTTGAGGCTTGTTTATTTGAATAATCAATCATGTGTTGATTATTTGCACTACATTCTACGTTAAGTGATATTAGAGTGGATTTCTCCCTATCAATGGCACAAACTGGTAGTGGTACTAGTAACCAATCTTAAGATGGTGATCGGGGATCGCAAGCTCTTTGGAGAGTGATGGAAGAACAACAACAATTAACCCAAAATATGGCATAACAATTAAAGACACTCTAAAGTCCATTGCAAGCATTATTGAGCGTTAATGAACAAGGGCATAGGAATGATGATGTTAAACAAGTTAGAGGAGTTAACCCTGTTAGACCCATCATTAGTCCTATTTTCAATAATCAAAACTAAAGGAGGCTATCAATGAATTATAATGAAGATACTTTAAAGGAAGAAGATGACATAGGGGGAAGCTGCAATTCCACGTGGAAGGGTAGGCGATGGAAGACAATGGCAATAGAATTACAGAGGTAATGACAAGTAAAAAGTAAAGGTAGATATTCGTAACTTTAATGGTGATCTTTTTATAAAAAGGGTTTTGGATTGGTTGAATGAAGGTTCTTTCATTATACTGAATTACTAGAGGATAGAAAAGTTAAATTTATCGCTTATATGTTGAAAGGGGAAGCGTCAGTATGATGGGAGAGATTGAGAGAGACTAGAATGAGAGAAGGGTATGGTCTGGTGCAAACTTGGCGTGGGATAAGACAATTATTACGGGAAAGATTTTACTTTTAGATAATGAGAACTTTATTTTTGAGGCTTATAGGAGATGTTCACATGGTAATAGGAGTGTGAATGAGTACACAACTGAATTCTTGAGATTGACAAAGAGGAATCAGTTGTCAGAAAGTAATAACCAACAAATGACAAGGTGTTTTGAGTGGGTTGAAGCCACCTTTAAGTGATAAGATAGTAGTACAGATGGTATTTAATGTGCAAAAGGCTAAGAACTTTGGCAATACAAATTGAGTTACTCATACAGGAGCAAACCTATAGTTCTAATTACAGAAGATATAGTAGGGTAAATGGCAAGGCTCTAGGTTATAAGGGAAAGGTGCTTTAAATTGCACCTAGTAATATAGAACCTACTAATGTTGGTGTCGGTAAATAAAAGGGTGTAATGGCGAAAGGAAATAAGGGTAGCATTTTAGTTCATACCAAGAATAACAACTTTTATACCAAATATTTCAATACTAAATGCTATAGGTATGGTGAGGTTAGGCATCATTCTAATGAGTGTCTCAAGAGAAAAGCCATGGATATGGTAGAGAAGGATAATGATGTTGTTGAGGATTAAGTGTGTGGTCCTGATGGGAATGATGATTGTGATGATTATAGTAGGATGAGTATTCATGTCTAGTGAGGAAGCTTATGTTATCACAGAAGTATGGATATAACACTTAACGTCATAAGCTTTTTCGCACTAGGTGTACAGTGAAAAGGAGTTTTTGTGACTATATTATTAATAGTGAGAGTTAGGAGAACATTATAGGAAGGGATGTTATGGAAAAGCTAAAGTTGACAATCGAACCACATCTTAATCCATACACTATTGGGTGGATTAAGAAGGTTAGTGACATTCAGGTGACTGAACATTACAAGGTGCCATTCTCAATTGGCAAGTACGTTGATGAGGTGTATTGTGATGTAGTGGATATGGATGCTTGCTATATTTTATTTGGACATCCTTAGGAGTATGATGTTAATGCCAAACACTTGGGTAGGAATAATGTGTATTAGTTGGAGAATAGTGAGGTGAGGTATGCTTTAGTTCCTTTTAAGAGGAAGAACTAACCTAAGGCTTTAAAAGCGGAGAGAAAGAACTTTCTAACAGTTGTACATGAGCCATCCATATTTACAGGAGAGTGCAAGGAGACTTGTGAGGTGCATTTGTTAGTAGTAAAAGGAGAGGTAGATGGAAGAGAGTGGGTGAAAGATCAAATTCCAGTAGAGGTGTAGAGTTTGTTAGAGGAAATTAAGGATGTGGTGCTTGAAGATTTTCTAACATGACTGCCTCCTATGTGAAACATATAACATTATATTGATTTTGTTCCTAGTGCTGCTCATTATAGAATGAGCCCTAAGGAAAATAAGATTTTAAGGGAGAAGATAGAAAAGTTATTGAGTAAGGAACATATTCAAGCTAGTATAAGTCCATTTGTAGTACCCACTTTATTGATGCCTAAAAAGGATAGGAGTTAGAGAATGTGTGTAAACAATAGAGTGATTAATAAAATTATAATTGGCTATAAAATTCCAATTCCAAGGTTGGATGATATGCTTGATCAGTTGAGCACAATTCCTATCTTAGCACTGTCAGATTTTGAGAAGTTATTTGAAGTGAAGTGTGATGCTAATAGAGTAGGTATAAGGGCAGCTTTATCCTAAGAGAAGAGGCCGATAGCTTTTTTTAGTGAGAAGTTGTGTGAAACTCGGTGAAAATAAGCTACTTATGACAAGGAATTTTATGCTGTTGTGAGGGCTTTGAAGACTTGGGAGCATTATCTCATAGCCAAGGAGTTCATTCTTTATACTGATCATCAGGCCTTGAAGTACTTTAGCACACAAAAGTAGATTAGGAGTGATATACATACTAAGTGGTCGGCTTATATAGAGAAATTTTCTCATAAGCTTGTCCATAAATCAAAATATTAGAATTAGGTGGCAGATGCATTGAGTCGACGAGTGGCATTGATAAGGACTCTTAGTGTGGAGATAGTGGGCTTTAAGGCATTTAAGGAGTTATATATAGAGGATGAAGAATTTAAGCAAATTTGGGCCAACTATGTGAGGAAGAAACCTATGATGACTTTTATATACAATTGGTGCTAACCACAAGCACATAGATTGATAAAATAATATAGTGATTAAGTAAGGTTGTCATTCTCATAAGGGTTAATTGTTGAGTACTATTTCACTTAATTAATTATTTGTCTAACCAATCAACTTAAAGCTTAAATTGAAATTAACCTAATTTCTGAAATTCAAAACCTAATTTTAACTAAAACTAATCAAATTTTAACAATGCAAATAAAGCAATGAAGTAACAATCAATATGATGAATGCATGTACTAGAATCTCATATTTCACTTAGTTTATATATTAATTCATTAACAATTTACTATAACCTAATTCAATTTATGCATATGATTCTCATCAACTAATGTACTTATAATTTTCTCTCAAGCAATTACAAGTTTGTTCAATTGACTCAAGTTTAGCTACAACTTATGGACTCTCGCCTCGCTAAGCATAATCTAATAAATCATTAACCAAACTTAAGCTCAATAATAAATCATGCAATACTAATAATTAAAAAGTCCATCAACTCAATTAATATTATTAGATTTTATTCTAGGTCCTAATTATTAATCGCCTCTCGGTCTTATAGCACTTATTTGAATATTCAACATAAACAACAAACATAAAGCATGCATCTCTTCTTAGTCTCAACATACTTTAACCCTAACCAATAGTTGAATATAATTAAGTACAAGAATAAAATCAATAGATAAGAAATCAACTCAGATTAAAGTAAAAAGTAAGAGTTAATATATCCCCAAGCTATTTAGATCAATTCTAGTACCTAATAAAAATCTAACGTAATAATTTCATATTTACAAGAACAAAACTCATATAAATTCTTGCAAATAATTAAAATTAAGAAGAAGATTTTAGAAACCTCATTGACTTAATTTTGGAGCCCTTTGAATGCTTAAACTCCGCAAATAATAATCTTACAATTGAAAACTAAACCTAACTAATGAATGAATATAAAGAATGAAATGGATGTTAAGATGTGGTCTTAAATGTATATAATGATGATTATTTTTATGCCATAAGGTCCTTTTATATAGGTGTAACTCATCCTTAATTGAATTGGAAGTGGATTTGGTCTTAAAAAGTTAAATCCTAGATGAATTAGGATTGTTGTCAAGTTTTGTGCACATCCTAGATGATAATCAAATTAGCTATAACTTTCTTCATTAAAGTTTAATCTCTTTAAATTCTCTTTCTATATTATTTTGAATTATCTCAATCTAAGTTTTGTAGAGAAAGTTATGGACCAAATATCAAAGCATGCTATATTGGGTATCAAAGCAGGAACCTTGTAACGGCCATTACACAATAGGGAACGATCGTTACTTACTCTCTATGTAAAATTGTGCAAAATATGCACCATGTAACAACCATTACACTATAGGTAATGGTTGTGATAACTTCCCATATGCTTTTCCTTTTTTAATTAGGCTTTAAATGACTCCTAATTGCTTCTTACTCGAACTTTAAGTATTCAAACCTTATAAAATATGGAAAAACACATCAAATCCATTTAGAACATGCATGATATATATTCAAATACAATATCAAAATTTAAACTAATCCTAATCTTAGATGAATTATGAAAATCCTAATAAATTACTAAGTAAAGCCCTAATTCTATATGAAATGCAAATTAACTACCTAAAACTTATAAACTAACATATTTTAACCATAATTTACACATAATCAAGCTTTAATAAGAAAAACTAATCAAATATTAACTCAAAGTAAGTACAAAATATGAACTTATCAACTTCCCCACACTTAAATTTTTACTTGTCCTCAAACAAAGACTTTATCAAAGTCACAACTCATGCATATTAAGGAATTTACTAAAGTATAACCATATTTAAGCATTACATACTTAAAATAGCTCTTCTGCATCAAAACCAAAAATTAAAAACATGTAAATGATAGCACTTTTAAATTGAATTAATGAAAAATATGTAGAATAAAATTCATGAACTGTAAGCAAATTCAAACAACTTTAAATATTAAAAATCCCTTAACCCTAAAGAATGA
>CATIWO010068220.1:0-11309 GCA_949673435.1 Macaranga tanarius | reverse complement strand
GGGTTTATAAATAAATATTAAAAATATATAAATATAACTTTATATATAAATATTGAAAAATTTTATTTATTACTATCAATTAATAGTATAATTATAGAAATTATTTGTTTAGTTAATAAAAATAGAATTATTTTTCAATTTGTCTTCTTTCTTATTTTAAAAAATACTAAAGAAATATATTTTTCAAGTTGGAAATGTATTTTCTAATTTTTTCAAATTTACAAAAACGGTCCTTGGAGTTTCCTGGAGTTTCCGATACGGAAACGTTTCCGAAACGTGGAAACGTCTATTGGTAGAAGTTTCCATGCATCACAGATATCACCCTTCTACTCCATCAAATTAAAAAAAAATGCAACCATAATACCATTACCAACAACAGTTAAACCACTTAATTGAAACAACAAGTATATCACATAATCAATATCCAAACAGTTTAATTACAATTAAGATAGAGAAATTGCACCTTTTAATTTTGCTAAAAGACATTAGCATAGAGAATAACAATTTCATAATTTACCAGAACTTCCTGCTTCCTAATTCCTAAAGGATCAACTACATTACTGCATGCTATGTTGCAGACACTCTCCAACATGAGATGAAATTCATTTGCAACAGCTGAACAAAATACTTTAACAGCATTCATGTTGACCCAACAATTGGAGCTGACAAATTATATGCAGGACAAACCAAGCTTGCAGACATATAGGTAAACTAGCAAAACTGGAACAGATTATCCACCTTACCAACATTAACTCAAGAATTTCCTAAACCTGCAGAGCTCATTGTGAACACTTCACATGATGTTTCATACACACAACTAGATTCTTTAGATCATTATGTTCCCTCAATTTTTCACACAGCATGTTCTCCTCAGAACAAGACAGCATGTTCTCCTCAGAACAAGCCAGCACTGCTTTAGTAGCCTGTGAGCTCAGATAAATAAACAAAACACAATAAAGCTTACAGCATTTCTTGATGCAAAATCAATGAAAAATTATTGCGATGCTAAAATCCTCTATATTATGCACACATGAGAAAAACATAAAACACAAATATTCCTCCAGTTGCATTCCTAATTCTTAAGAGTACTATTATAGAATATAAAATACAAAGTCTATATCATTAAGAGAAAAAGAAAAGAATTCCTCTTGAAAAGTAAAGAAATGCATACAATCACAATCTTCAACCCACAACCTTTAAGAGCTACTTTGTCCACCACCAGCCTCACCACCATCACTGCCAGACCCATGTCTTCCAAAAGGCCATGGCAGAGAAATACTAAACCGCCTTTCCACCGTCCGATTATCTTCACCACCTCCTCTTCCTCCATTGCCACCTTGACTCCCTTCAGCTCCATTACGAACACGACTCTCCTGATCAGAATCATCAGTAGGCAACTCATACCGACAAACAGGGCAAGAATTATGCAATTCAAGCCAAGGCAATATGCAATCATTATGATAAACATGTTTACAAGGCATTTGCCTAGCCTCAGCACCTTTCTCAAACTCATCTTTACAAACAGCACAATGATTCATATCAGAATCCAACGATTCCTCATTAATTCTAATTGTAGGCAAAGCATCAATAGCCGATTTAGAGGCCGGAGGGGTCCCATGCCTATTAGGATCATTCTCCGCCAGCTGCTGGATCAATTGCTCAAGGCCAGGCCCAATGAAATAATCTCCGATATTGCCAGGCAATCGGAAAGTTGTATCCGACGACGGATGATTATCAATCACAAATTGAATACGGGCCCCACCTGAATGAAGATTCTGGAGATGATTTCTAAGAAAATCCATTGGATTAAACGCATCTGTACCAGCACCAGCAGATGAATTCCCAAAATTAGGATTAGGGTTAGGGTTTTGAAAATCGATGTTCGTGGAGGAGGAGAAGAGGAGAGGCAAGAGTGTAGAGATAGGATCTGGAAAGGAGTAAAAAGAATCTCCGAAGGGATTATTATTAGGGTTTTGATTGAAGTTTAGGCTTTGGGAATTGAGATTAGGGTTGGAGTTTTCACATTCTTCGATGAAACCACCGTGACATATGGGACATAAGGGATCGGAAGAGGCGGATTCTGGTATGTTGACAGTACGGTCGCATTTGTAACAGAGGAATAGCTTTGATGCATCCGCGGAGGAAGGCGGAGCTCCGGTTAAAGACATGATCACCTGATGTAAGGAGACAGAAGAGACAGAGTTTGATTGGTAGATATAAAGAGGAGATAATAACGATGCTTTATTATTATCTTTTTTTTTTCTCTTCTCTTTATCAGCCTTCTTAAGTTTATTGTTAATTGTGTGGCGAGGCTTGCAATTTCTTTTTTTTTTTTTAAGTTTCGCCTACAATTTAAATAAAAGTTTGCAAATACACCCCTAATGTGTTGCAACTTGCAATTGCAAAATCCATATCCAAATAAAACTTGTAAATACTCCCATTGCATTGCAAGACACATTTTAATTTATTGAGCAAAGTCCATTTTCAATTAAATGATGCTGAATTTTTCAATTTTGAATCGTTCGGCCCAATTTTTTTTGGCCTCAATTATTTTCCGAGTTAGTTTCATTTATAATTTTAAATTCAAATTTTAATTTATATTTTTTTTACTAGCATGTTTTATTTTTTTTCTAATAACAACAATAATTTCATCCATACAAACCAGTAACACATCGATAAAAATATTTATATAAATCCGCTAAAAACCATTAAATGATGAAATTGTGAAATATTTACATCTCCAAGGTTAATAACATAATAAATCGGTTTAAAACCTATACATTTAAAAATTATATAATGACTATAATACCTATGACTCCAGCAACATACTGACGACCATAATCGGATATGATATCTATGTTGAATCAAATATGTTTTGTTTGTCTAACTGCAACAAGACGGTGAAAACCAAACGCCGCAATAACACGGCAAAACCACAATAGTTAACCTAAATCTATGTGGAATACCTATTTATTTTGTATTCAACATAATTAAAATTATTTCGAACTAATTTCATATGAAATTTATTAGTCTTAACTCAGTCATATAGCTCATTTACAACTCTAATATGTATATACTTTAACTATTACAAATTAGTTAGTTGTACTTATAAATTTTTATTTTCATAAAACATATTAGGCTTATAATTTATTGTAAACTATTAACATTAATATCAAGTCATAAACTTTTCTCAAAAAAAATATCGAGTCATAAACTTAAAAAAGCATTTAAATGAACATTAAAATGGATGTGTGAGATATAGTACAATAATTTTATGAAAAAGTGATGGCATTGGCAAACATGATGCAATTAAACTATGTTATGTTTGTCAGCTGAAAAATGATGTCCATCTTCCACCATTTATCTTTAATTAATTGTGCAAAAAAAATAAAAATATATTTACAATTTAGTTGAAGAAAAATAATCTTTTACTGGCTGATTTAAGAATTGTTGGTAGCTTCTTCTTATTTTTTCAAATATTAGATTACAATATCTAATTGCGTTATGTGGCGTGATTGTGTCTCTATCAGTCAAAATTATTTATAGTGAACCGAAATATACTATATATATATATATAATTGAAACTTGCAAGCCATTTTTCTTGGAATTAAAATACTAATAATTCATAAAGATGTATTTGCTAGTGAAAAAAGTATATATATAGATAAGGCCCCAGTGAGGGTCAAAGCCCATACCATTCAGGCCGCTTGAGTTTTTTTGAACGTTTGGTTGTGTGCACACAGGTGTCAATGACTAGTAAGTAATAACAGATGGCTACCAGTCCCAGATCAAGTGTATGTGCATATGTGGATTGTATTAAGCAATTATTAATTTGGGCCAGTAAATTTTTAAGAAATTAATCTGAGGCTGAGCTAAAATCCTTGCCTGGCACTCCAGCTATTATTGTCGGCTCACTATAAATGCTGCCACTCTTCACATAAAACACTATTTGTTTCCTGTTATGTGGTGACTGGCCAAATATGCAAGAGGATTCTTACCTAGTCTAGCATACATATTGGTTTCCATGAGTCTCAACTATAATTGTTCGTTATACTATGTGTGGAGCAGATAAAATTTTTTCAACTTACAGACTATAGATATTAATAATCAATTCTTTAAAAAGGGTTATTTGTAAATCAAATTACGATTCTTCAGCGCTTTTTACAATTTAATAACAATATTTTGATTTTTGGCAAATTAAAATATGAACTTTCAAAATTTGATAATTCGAATCACCGACTAAATATCTAGTGATCTTTTGGTGACATGTCAAGTATATTAAAATATGAACTTTCAGAAACTCATCTGACACGTTAGAAAAAAATCATCAAATATTTGGTCGGTGAATCTAATTGTCAAAATTTGAAAGTTCATGTTTTAATTTGCCAACATTGAAATGTTATGATTAAATTGTAAAAAATGCTAAAAATCATTTTTTTTTTTTTTTTGCAAATAACCCTTTTTAAAATGTTGAAATTTAACCAACCACATTAGATAAGTGTTTGGACCAATATTTAAAAATGATAAAGCCTACCCAATTTATGAGCCCATGACCCAAATTAATTAATTAATTAATTTTATAGATGGTTATCTGTAAAAAATGGAACTGACATTTGAGGAGATAAGGGGTTTTTGAATTTCAAAAATAAGAAACGAGCAGTGGTGGGCTAAAGAGCAGTTACTCAAGAAGAAAGTTATCAACTCCATGGATAAAAAGGATTATCCTGCAGAACAGCAAAGAGACATCAAAAATTAAAATAAAACCAGACAACAACAAATCAACTCTGCATAATTCTAATTTAGCTTTTCAATTTAGGATTTTCGTTTCTAATTTTCATTATCTTGTTATTATTTTCTGCAATCAAACTCTGTTAGTAATTAAATTTCCTTTTATTTCCAATTGAGCCCTTTAATTTCCTTACAGATCCCTTTGTTCACTTTCATTATTTTCTTTAACTTTCAGCTTTTTTTCTGCATTTTGGTATCGTCAGTATTAAATACAACTACTAATAAATTTCCAATTAATTTAAGAACCCAGTAGGTTTAGGTCCCTTAGCCTACACTAAAGTCTCTGATAGAGGTCAGATCCCAAGGTTGGTGTACCTCACACACCTGGCACGCTCTAAAATTCACTTGCAAGGGCCAGAGACCAACATAATTTTTGGCACGCTCGGTGGGACTCTACTGAAATGCCAAGAACCAGGAGTTTTATGAAAAAAGACAGTACCAAATCTCAGGATCAGGAGGAGGCGCCTACTGCAGTAGGGCCAGAAGGTCTAGTTCCCCACTTGGTGGAGAATTTTGAAAAGCACATTCAAGACCAGGTTACATAAAGTGCTCAAATCTCAACAGTCCCTGTTGTTGGCAAAGAAATTGAAATAGAAGTTTCTGACATTTTTAAGAAAATTCTTGAAGATTTCCTTCAAGAACAAAAGGAGGCACAATATAAGATGGTGGAGATGCATTCTAAAATCATGGAGTCACAAAAAGAAACACATTCTAAACTCCTATAATCTATTATAAAAACTCTAGAGGGAAGTCAAAAAGTGTTTTCTCACAAATTGGATCACCATCTACAACAAACTGCTAATGGGGTTCAATAGAACTCTAAAGGTGCAAACATTGAGACTCCCTCTAAGGCTAACAAACAGGCTAAAAAATTTGGGGGGCAATCCTCTGGATCACAAGAGGCAGGTGATTCTCACCGCCCAATCCATATTAATCTAGAGGAGAAAAAAAAGTATACACCTCCACACAGAAGGGAGGAAATTCCTACAACACCTAAGGTTATTCAAAATGGTCGCCTTAATGGCAGGCCATCACTCCTTCACCATATTTATGCTAACACTAATCCTACTGTGCACCCTAACCTGTATGATTATGATGACAATTTGCAGGGAAACTCGGGGGGCATGGCAGTAGGAGGGACAAGAGGGATCCCACATTTTCCCCAATACTACACTTCTAGAAACTAAACCCCAATAGAGATGGAGGCTGTGAGAGAGGTAGTGTAGGAGTTATATGGTCCTGGCCTAAGGCAGATTGGCCGACCAGAGTTCCACAAGCCATATCCAGAGGCAATTGATTGTGATAATCCCTACCCTAGAGGTTATAGGATTCCAGAGTTCTCTTCATTCTCAGGAGAGGAAGGTCGGTCCACATTGGAGCATGTTACGAAGTTTACTTTACAGTGTGGTGAACTTGTAAATTATGACATTTTTTATAATTTTAAGTTGAGATTATTTCCAAATTCACTAATTGGAATTGCTTTCACTTGGTATGCAACACTGCCAAGGAATTCTGTGTTTACATGGTAGGAAATGGAGAGAGCATTCCACAATCAGTTTTTCAGGATGGAGCCTGAGGTCTGTGTAGCTGAGTTGTCTAGGATAACACAGAGGCCTGGAGAAAATACCGATTCCTTTATTGCTCATTTCAAAAAGATGAGAAATCGGTGCAAGATCTTCCTACCAGAAACTGAATATGTGAAGATGGCTGAGAGAGGGCTAAACATTGAGCTCAGAAAAAAGTTCCAGAGGATGGAGTTTAGAAATTTCTATGAATTGTCTGCAAAGGTGGCAGAGTATGAAGAGCTCCTTCGTGAAGAGATCCAGAAGAGGAAATCAACTATGGGGACCTATTTTCAAGAGGTCCATAATCAAGAAGTGGCCATTGCAGATCTTTCAACACAGGGATTCTGTATTTACCCTTTACTTATAAAGAAAACACCAAAGTTATGGAAGAAGTCCCATGCCACTAGTGCTCAGCCTCAGTACAACTTTAAAGTATCAAAGACTGAAGAGATCTTTGATTATCTGGTGAATGAGAAGTTTATCACTTTTTCTAAAAATTATAAAGCCCAAACAAAGGAAGAGTTGAAGGGTAGAGAATACTGTAAATATCATGATTCATATAACCATTCCACTAACAATTGTTGGGCTTTTAAAAATGTGGTGCAGGACAGAATTAATAAGGGAATTTTAAAATTTCCTGAAAAGAAGGAGACCATGTTGGTAGATGAAGATCCCTTCCCTCTAGTGGCTAATATAAGCACATCAATCTTTGATATCCATTCACTCATCAATTATAGGAGGAAGATTCGTGAGGAGAGGGAAATGAGACCTAGAATATTGTTCAGGAATGTGTGGGTCAGAAGTCCAGAAATAGAAGAAGGATTATTAAATGCAGAAGCTAAGATAGCTTTGCCACTAACAGAGAAGGGGATCCAAAGGAGGGCTCAAAGGTTTGTGGTTCCCCCAAGAGTGCCCTCAGGGAATCAATGGTACAAAATCTAACACAAGAAGTTTCCTCAACCTCTTATAAGAATGCAGAAAAGGAGACTCCAAAGATAGAGAGCTTTGGAAATGAGGATGAAAGAAATAGAGGGCTCCATACAAAAATCTAAATTCAGGAGAAAGGTTACTGAAGATGAAAATGAAGAGGTAGAAGAAGAAGTAGCCAACTTGGAGGATGCTATGGATGATATAGAATCTGTTGCAAGTTCTAAAGATACAGGTTCTATAAAAATAAACAGTATTTATGTTGGTAGCATTTATGTACCATTGGACTGTGCTACCGCTTCTATTATTTTGCCTAATAATTTTAGGTGTGCGGAAGCAGAAGATGATGTGATAGAGATTGATACTAAAGTTAAGCTAGAGAAGGAGACCCAACCTGAAGTAGATGATGACATTCTGGGAGGAGTTACTATTCAAGCTCCAAAAGATAAAGGACCAAAGAGAGTGATTCTGGAGAAACCCTCAATAGAAATGACAAGGCACATCAAACTCTTGTACATTAAGGCTTATATGAATGGGAGGCCTATGTCTAGAGTGCTAATTGATGATGGATCTGCAGTGAATGTGATACCTTCCAGGATGTTGGCTACGTTGGGAAAAATAGAGGAGGATCTTATCCCTACAGATGTCACTGTTTCAGGTTTCACTGGTGAGGTAACAAGAGTTATTGGTGTATTACCAATGGAGATCTCTATAGGGAGTATGACTTCTCTTACGGCTTTCTTTATTGTAAACTCTACTACAAGTTATAATGTATTGTTAGGGAGAGATTGGATACATGCCAATGGGTGTGTCCCATCTTCCCTTTATCAGTTTTTTTTCTTTTGAAAAGGTGATGATGTAGAAGTTGTTTGGGCGGACCCTCATCCCTTTGGCGCATATTCTGACGCCATTGAAGTAAGGTTCTATGATGCAGAATTTGGACCAATTCAGTTATTGGGAAGAAAGAAGGATGGGGAGCCAAAGTCAATATTTATGCAAGGGAAGGAAGAGATTCAAAACCAAGCTAAAGCTAGAGTGAATCCTATTGCAATCGTGCCTTATAGGCCGATTGCACAGTAACCTACTATTGTGTTACTTGATGATTAAGTTCACCAAAGAGGAGTTAGCGGTAGTTGCAGCCGCAATATTAAAAGCCCATGTGCAACAAATATATGACAAGTTATAAATTGAAAATGTGGAGAGCAATGGAGCAGAGTTTATATTTGAAGGGGATCCAAATAATTATGAAGATCTGGAGGAGATTCAGATGGAGGATCTTAAGGAGGCTCCTATAAAATTTGAAGACACGAAACCATAAGTTACAAATCCTTTGGAGGAAATTAATCTTGGTTCCCTAGAGGAGCCAAGAGTAACTTATGTTAGTTCTTTGTTATAGGAAGAGCTAAAGAAGCAAATAATCCATACTCTGAAGGAGTTTAAGGACTATTTTGCTTGGAGTTATGAAGAGATGCCTGGTTTGAAGAGAGATATTATAGAACATCGATTACCAATCAAGCCAGAATTTAAGCCCCATCGTCAACCACCCAGAAGAATGTCAAAAGAGGTGGAACTCAAGGTGAAAGAAGAAATTGAGAAACTTGTTAATGCCAAATTTATAAGGCCTACAATGTATGCTCAATGGCTGGCAAATATTGTTCCTATTGTTAAAAAAGAATGGAAAACTGCGTGTGTGTATTAATTTCAGGGATCTTAATGCCGCCACTCCAAAGGATGTGTATGTGATGCCCATAGCAGATATGTTGATAGATGTTGCTGCAAGAAATGAGCTACTCTCTTTTATTGATGGTTTCTTTGGATATAACCAGATCCTCGTAGCAGAGGAGGATATATACAAAACGGCCTTCAGATGCCCAGGTTCTATTGGAGTCTTTGAGTGGCTGGTTATATCCTTTGGTTTAAGGAATGCATGAGCTACATACCAACGTGCCATGAATGCTATTTTTCATAACATGATTGGGCGTCATGTGAAAGTTTACATTGATGACATAGTGATTAAGTTAAAAAAGGTAGCAGATCACGTGGAGAACTTAAAGGAGACATTTAAAAGAATGAGAGCTCACTGTTTAAAACTTAACCCTCTTAAATGTGCCTTTGGTGTGCAGGCAGGAAATTTTCTAGGCTTTCTGGTTCACAGAAGAGGTGTAAAGATTGACAAAAATAAAGTTAGAGTAGTAATAGAGGCCAAACCACTAAGTAACAAGAAGGAGCTCTAAAGGTTTATAGGACAGGTGAATTACCTGAGACGCTTTATCTCAAATTTAGTTAGGAAGACAAAAGAGTTCTCTGAGCTTTTAAGGTTGAGAGATAAAGAGGAGTTTCAATGGAAAGAGAACCATCAGAAAGCCTTTGACAAAATCAAGAAATACCTATCAAAGCCTCCTGTGTTGAAGCCTCTAAGGAAAAGGTATCCTCTTAAATTATATGTGTTGGCCGCTTCTGAGTCCATATGGTTTATGTTAGCATAAAATAATTATATGGGACATGAGCAGGCCATTTATTATTTTAAGCATGATGTTGACACCTGTAGAGTTTAAGTACTCTCCTATTAAAAAATTATGTTTGGTTTTATATTTTGCTTATTCTAAATTGAGGCATTACATGATTGGGGAAATGATTTATATAGTTTCACAGATAGATCTGATAAAGTTTATGTTGAATAGACATGTTATCGCATGAAGGATTGGGAAATGGTCTTTGTCTCTTGCAGAATTTACATTGATTTATTTTCCTCAGAAATATGTGAAAAGGCAGGCATTGGCAGATCACCCATCTGCAGAGATCCAGAAGGAAGATGATGTAGATCTCTAAATCTATGATGTAGAGATCCAACCATAGGTTTTGAAGTTTAATGGTTCCAGTATAGAGAAATTAGCTACGGTGGGCATTGTGATTACTTCTCCTACTGGGGTAAAAACTACTCTGTTTTTTAATTTTAATTTTGAATGCACTAATAATCAGGTAGAGTATGAGGCTCTAGTGATTGGTCTAGAGATCCTTCAAGAATTAGAAGTAGAGAACGTGTTAATCATGGGAGATTCTCAATTAGTGTTGAAATAACTATCTGGTGAATTCAAGTGTACCAGTATTTCTTTAGCTCCCTATTTTACTGCTGCTGTCCAACTACTTAGAGAATTCAAAGAAGTTTCTTTCCAATATATTCCTAAAGAGGTAAACTGGGAAGGAGATGAACTGGAACAAATAGCTTCAGGATTTAAGTTATATGAAGAACTCACACATAGATTGAATTTGGTTTAGAAGAGGCAACACCCTTCTATTATAAAGAGAGGGATCCTTTCTAATATGTTTTTTATATATGTGAATATTGCAGATGATTAGAGAACTGAGTTAGAGAACTACTTACGTTGTATAGGAAAGAAAGCTCCTTATGCTTTGAAGATGAAGGCTCTTAATTATGTATTATTAGAAGGGGAGCTCTATAAGAAGGGATTTGATGGTTTGCTACTAAGGTGTGTAGGTTTCCCAGATACTTTGGAGATCATGAAATAAGTACATGAGGGAGTTTGTGGTGCCCACCAATCAGGAGTGAAAATGAGATGGTTAATCAGGAGACACATCTTTTATTAGCCGTCAATCCTCAGATACTATATCAAATACTCCAAAGGGTGTCAACAATGTCAAAAGCATGGGAATATTCAAAGAGTTCCAGCATATGATCTATATTTTGTTGTTAAACCATGGCCCTTTCGTGGTTGGGCAATGGATTTGATAGGTAAAATTTATCCTTTCTCTTCTAAAAGACATTATTTTATTATTGTTGCTGCTGATTACTTTTCTAAGTGGGTGGAGGCAGTTTCTTTGAAGAAAGCAGAGCAGAAAGATATGATCCAGTTCATCAAAGAGTATTTGATCTGTAACACCCGCCCCTCTAACACACGTGTGTGTGTTGTATTAAATACCATTTATATTTACTAGATAGTTATTTTTAATTAAGTGAAGATGGTGATAGAATTGTAGAGAGGGACTTGTTTGAAGTAAAAATAAGTTCAA
>CATIWO010068209.1:0-11320 GCA_949673435.1 Macaranga tanarius | reverse complement strand
TTAAATGTTTAATGAAGCTTCAATTTAACCAAAAGGTTGTTCCAACATTTGGAATGATGTCTTGAGGATTTGTTTGAGCTTCAATCATTGATGTACATTATCATGGAAGCATGATCTTTTCCTAGCTTATGAACACACTTGAGAAAAGATGTTAGAAGTACAAAATTGATTGTTAAAGTCAAAAATAAGAGTTGATTCAACCTTGATCATGCACAGGGTCAACAAAACTAAACCTGAAAAAGTGTTTTTTCATCATCGAAGGGGAAAATTTTTTGGGGTATATGGTAAGCAGTAAAGGAATAGAGCCAAACCCTGAGAAAGTATAAGTAATTATTGATATGCCATCGCCATCTTGCACGAAGGATGTTCAATGGTTAACAGGTAGAGTGGTGGACCTCCACAAATTCATATCTAAATCAGCTGAGAAATGCCTACCTTTCTTCAAGAAGTTGAGGAAAGCATCAACTTTTGAGTGGACTGATGAATGTGAAAAAGCTTTTCAAGTCCTAAAGGAATATTTATAATCCCCTCAAATTTTGAGTAGGCTAGTGGAAGAGGAAGAAATACTCATTTACCTATCAGCTTGTGATCAGGCAATCAGTGCTATGTTGGTCCGAGAGGAGGGTAGAACACAGAAGCTAGTTTACTACATTTGTAAAGACTTGCGGGGAGCTAAATTAAGGTACGCCTCTATAGAAAAGCTTGCCTTCACCCTATTGATAGCTGTGAGAAAGTTTAGAGTGTACTTACTGGGACACCAAGTGGTCATCAGGACTGACATGCCCTTAAGATAAACTCTTTATAGGCCTTCTATAGTGGGCAGGATGACAGTATGGTCTATAGAAATTAGGGGATATGGCTTGCATTATAAGCCTAGGAGAGCCATCAAAGCACAGGTCCTAGCAGACTTTATCACTGAATGCAATTTCAATGATAAAGTAGAATATGAAAACCCTAGAGAGATGAAGAGTGTAATCCCCGATATGGTCTCAGGACCTTCAGTTGGACAAAGCTATGAGTGGGACTTATATGTAGATGGATCCTGCTGTTCAAAATATAGTGAAGCTAAAATTATTATTAAAGGCCCTTATGGGTTCTCTATTGAGTATACGTTGAAGCTGGCATTCCCCACCTTCAATAACATAGCCAAGTATGAAGCTATAATTTATGGCCTTAGATTAGCAGAGTCTATCAATGTATCAGACTTAAAAGTCCATAGTGACTCGCAATTAGTGGTGAATCAAATAACAGGGACCTATGAAGCAAAGGAAAAAATGATGTTGGCGTACCTACAGGAAGTTAGAGGAATATTGGAAAAATTTAGACGTAAAGGAATCCCAGTCTGTATAGTCCAAATACCTCATTCAGATAATTCCCAGATAGACATCCTCAGCAAGATTGCCTCACTGAAAGAAGGGTTTTTACTAATCATGTCCTCACTGAGACATTATCTAACCCCAGCGTCAATGTTGACTCTCTGTCAATCAATGGTGTCTTTTCATCAGTTGACGGTAACTCGGAGATGTATTTTATGGAAGAAAACCCATGTTGGATAGATCCCATAGTGGAATATTTACACACTGGCAGACTTCTGCTAGATAAAGGAGAGGCACTTAAACTTTCCCTGAGGGCAACACGCTTTGTTCTCCAGGAAGGCAAGTTGTACAAAAAAGGGTATCATATGCCTCTATTACGATGTTTAACCCCTAAGGAAGCCAACTATGTATTGCACAAAGTCCACAAAGGGGTATGTAGTGCTCACGTTGGTGGCTGGGTGCTAGCAGGGAAGATCATAAGGCAGGGATACTTTTGGCTGTCGCTTTTAAAGGATGCCTCTGAATTCGTTAAGAAATGTGATGCCTACCAAAGGTTTTCTAACATTATACATGTCCCACCTAATCAGCAAAACCTTATCCCATTAGCATGGCATTTTGCGCAATGGGGGGGTAGATATATTAGGGCCATTCCCTATGGCTCCCGGACAGAGGCGGTTCATAGTGCTAGCAGTGGACTATTTTATGAAGTCGACAGAAGCTGAGGCATTGGCGACTGATGATACATAAAAATATACCTCCAATGAGAGCTGGACACGTGGAAAGTGGATCCCATTTATTGACCAAGTCATGGACATTTTGGTCAAAGGAGACATGAGATAAAACCCCCAAGGGTCTCAAAGGCCACATAGGCAAGGAGCATCCACGCTTCTCGATGGGCACATCCCTTCTCTATACCAATCAATCGACGTAAGCCACGGTGACCTGCTGATGACCAAAGGGACAACGGACACTCATTCCCTGCTGATAAACATTAAATGCGCCGCCCATCAGTCATTGTGACACCTAACACATCACCTTCTCTAAGAAAGCTACTCGATTACACCTACTCGGTCACTGTGCTGATAGGGTCAAAGAGCCAATCACCCGCTGACACCTGTCCACTGAGTAAGGCTATATAAAGCCTCTACTCACCAACCACCAGGTCTGATTCTTTCTCCTTCCTTTTCTTCTCTTCTTATTCTGATCTTCCTTTTCTCTAGAACACTTTCATCTCTCTATCCCCGCTGAGCATTAGAGGGATATCATCTAACTTGAGTGTTAGAGGGGCTTGGGGCAAACCAAGCCCTCTTAGCTCACCTATTCTCTTTTCACAGGTCAACCATGGCCAGGCTGGAGTTGAGAAAGTTCGAGGACCCATCAAATGGCACCGTCTGTAGGAAAAGGATGATCTTTGTTGCTTAAGAGGTTATCCTTTTCCTTTAAAATCTTTTCCATCGTATTTGCTATTAATTTGCTAGTGAAGACAACTATGCTTGTGTTTTCTACCCCTTTTTCTTTGCATTTTCTCCACCAGAAATTGAAGAAAATTATATGAGTTGAGCTTTTGTATATTGGTCTTATTCTTTGTATTTCCTCCATTGGAAATTAAGGAACGAATGATGTAGTAATGGTGAATATGTGCTCTGTTATGTGTTGTATATGAAATTCTAGGCTGTTGTAATTGTTGTTGTGTTTCTTTTATTTCTAGAAAAGAAGTTGTGATTTCTTATAATGGTAGATCAAGTTCCACTATGAGCAGAGGGCATGAATTAATTGGGGATAAAGAAGTGATAAGTTCCTCTTAGATGAGTCAAAAATGGCCACAAAATAATTATCCAACTGCTGAGTGACATCTAGATATCTCTCTGACCAATGTGCAATGTCATACCTACCCAAACTAAGAGAGGAAAGGGAAGATAGGAGGTTATCAAGGTATGAAGGTGGACAACCACAAAAAATGGAAGCCCCAGCTGACTTTTTAAAAGATTTGATGAATGTTCAAGGGAACCACATTCCCCTGTGAATAACCAGATTGCCACGGTAATGAGATCCCCTATGGGGTCGTCAAGGAAAATTTTGGTGTTGTAAACATGCATGTCCGTACTATCTCCTTTCCAAACAGATTAGAACAGAACTATTAGGAATTCTTATAGTGGAGAAATAGGAAGATGGAGCAAAATGAGCTGGCTAGTCAAGTGATCAACATGACATCCTCGTCCTCCAAATCTATCCAGAAGGAACTGATAATCCATGCCACTTTGTGCAAAGTGTTCCCTATCACCCTTTGTGGAAGTCGGGTAAACTTGGTTCAATCACCTGCCACCGGACAACGTGCATTCCTTCTCTGATCAGCACTATACAACCTTCGGGAACCCGGTGATCATCGGGTAAACTCTCCACGTTAGGCAGAGGACAGCTGAAGGAATTTTCATCAGAAGGCTTCTATGTGGAAATCATCTCTGGTCTTAATCTTTTTGAAGCTTTTGAATTGTCCTATGTATGAAATCTCTCAGGGAACTCTATGTATGAATTATTTTCTTTGACTCTATGTGAACTAATGGGTCAACACCCTCTTGAGAATGAGGATTTTTCCTATTGGTGTATTTCTGTCCATATGATCAAATGGGCGAACCTCTCTCTGATCAAAGAGCCGAACCTCTCTAGTCTTCTCTATACATCACTGAGTCCCCCAAAGGAACAGAAGCTTATTTATGAGAAATATCAATTCAAGGATCTATAACTCCCTCAAGGGATGAAAATTTTTGAATGAAGAATGTCAATCGCCCACTTAGGCATTCTAAATTCCTCTGAGTCAGAGAAGTTCCCCCTGCTTAGAGAGTATCTCTTTAAAAATCTCCCTTATGGGAGCCAAACTCCCTCTACTTGGGAAAGATCATCTAGCAATCTCCCCCATGGGAGCCAAATTTTCATTGCTTAGAAATGTCAATCTTCCCTAAGGAAGAAAATTTCAACTGCCTTTGAAACCCACATGGGGGGCAGACCTGTATATTAATGGGACCAGTCCCTCTAACTAGGGATGCCAAATCCTACTTCCAAATTAGTCCTCTAGAAGTGAGGCACTCTCTATAAGTGAGACTCCATGCCTACGAGGGTTTAAGAAACACAACTCCCTCACCAGGCACCAAACAACCTCCACAAGGAGGTGCTCTTCATTGAGCATCTATTACATTTGGAAGTCAAAATCTCTCCCTAAATGAGAGTCCCATGTCCCCAAGGACTTATGGTATAAATAATCTCCCCAAGGAGCCATGTCCACATGGATACACATCTAACTCGACACTATGTCCCTATGGACACAGAGCTAACTCGACACTATGTCCCCATGGACATAAAGCAAACTCAAATACCATGTCCATAAGAATAATCCATGCCTGAGATCAGTGGCCTTCACTCTCAGGCATAGATTGAAGGGCTACTGATGATATACAAAAATATGCCTCCAATGAGAGCTGGACATATGGAAAGTGGATCCCATATGTTGACCAAGTCATGGACATTCTGGTCAAAGGAGACATGAGATAAAACCCCTAAGGGTCTCAAAGGCCACAAAGGCGAGGAGCATCCATACTGCTCGATGGGTACATCCCGCTCTATACCAATCAATCGATGTAAGCCACGGTGACCCGCTGACGACCAAAGGGACAACGTTAACCCGCTGACCACCAACGGGACAACGGACACTCCTGCCCTGCTGACAAATATTAAATGCGCCGCCCATCATTCACTGTGACACCTAACCCATCACCTTCTCCAAGAAAGCTACTCGATTACACCTACTCGGTCACTGTGCTGCTAGGGTCAAAGAGCCAATCACCCGCTGACACCTGTCCACTGAGTAAGGCTATATAAAGCCTCAACTCACCAACCACCAGGTTTGATTCTTTCTCCTTCCTCTTCTTCTCTTTTTATTCTGATCTTCCTTTTCTCTAGAACCCTTTCATCTCTTTATGCCTGCTGATCATTAGAGGGACACCGTCTGACTTGAGTGTCAGAGGGGCTTGGGGCAAACCAAGCCCTCTTAGCTCACCTATTCTCTTTTGACAGGTCAACCATGGCCAGGTTGGAGCTGAGAAAGTTTGGGGACCCATCAAATGGCGTCGTCTGTAGGAAAAGGATGATCTTTGTTGCTTAAGAGGTTATCCTTTTCCTTTGAAATCTTTTCCATCATATTTGCCATTAATTTGAAAGTGAAGACAACTATGCTTGTGTTTTCTACCCCTTTTTCTCTGCATTTTCTCCACTGGAAATTGAAGAAAATTATATGAGTTGAGCTTTTGTATGTTGGTCTTATTCTTTGTATTTCCTCCATTGAAAATTAAGGAACGAATGATGTAGTAATGGTGAATATGTGCTCTGTTATGTGTTGTATATAAAATTCTAGGCTGTAGTAATTGTTGTTGTGTTTCTTTTATTTCTGGAAAAGAAGTTGTGATTTCTTATAATGGTGGATCAAGTTCCACTATGAGCAGAGGGCATGAATTAATTGGGGATAAAGAAGTGATAAGTTCCTCTTAGATGAGTCTTAAATGGCCTCAGATAATGCATAAAATAATTATCCAACTATTGAGTGACATCTAGATATCTCTCTGACTAATGTGCAATGTTATGCCTACCCAAACTAAGAGAGGCAAGGGAAGATAGGAGGTTATCAGGGTATGAAGGTGGACAGCCACAAACAATGGAAGCCCCAGCTGACTTTTTAAAAGATTTGATGAATGTTCAAGGGAACCACGTTCCCCTGTGAACAACCAGATTTCCACGGTGATGAGATCCCCTATGGGGTCATCAAGGAAAATTTTGGTTTTGTAAACATGCATGTCCATACTATCTCCTCTCCAAACAGATTAGAAGAGGACTATTAAGAATTCCTAAAGTGGAGAAATAGGAAGATGGAGCACAATGAGCTGGCTAGCCAAGTGATCATCATGACATCCTCATCCTAGGAATCTATCTAGAGGCAACTGATAATCCATGCCACTTTGTGCAAAGTGTTCCCTATCACCCTTTGTGGAAGTCAGGTAAATCTGGTTCAATCACCTGCCACCGGACAACGTGTATTCCTTCTATGATCAGCACTATGCAACCACCAGAAACCCGGTGATCATCGGGTAAACTCTCCATGTTAGGTAGAGGACAGTTGAAAGGAATTTTCATCAGAAGGCTTCTATATGGAAATCACCTCTAGTCCTTATCTTTTCAAAGTTTTTGAATTTTCCTATATATGAAATCTCTCAGGGAACTCTATGTATGAATTATTTTCTTTGACTCTATGTGAACTAATGGGTCCACACCCTCTTGAGAATGAGGATATTTCCTATTGGTGTATTTCTGTCCCTGTGATCAAATGGGCGAATCTCTCTCTGATCAAAGAGTCGAACCTCTCTGGTCTTCTCTATACATCACCGAGTCCTTCATCGGAATAGAAGCTTCTTTATGAGAAATATCAATTCAAGGATCTATAACTCCCTCAAGGGATGAAATTTTTTGAATGAAGAATGTTCATCACCCACTTAGGCATTCTAAATTCCTCTGAGTCAGAGAAGTTCCCCCTGCTTAGAGAGTATCTCTTTGAAAATCTCCCCCATGGGAGCCAAACTCCCTCCACTTGGGAATGATCATCCAGCAATCTCCCCAATGGGAGCCAAATTTTAATTACTTAGAAATGTCAATCTTCCCCAAGGAAGAAAATTTCAACTGCCTTTGAAACCCACATGGGGGGCAGACCCGCATATCAAAGGGACCAGTCCCTTTAACTAGGGATGCCAAATCCTACTTCTAAATTAGTCCTCCAGAAGTGAGGCACTCTACATAAGTGAGACTTCATGCCTGTGAGGGTTTAAGAAACACAACTCCCTCACCAGGCACTAACCAACCTCCACAAGGAGGTTCTCTCCACTAAGCATCTATTAAATTTGGAAGTCAAAATCTCTCCCTAAGTGAGAGTCCCATATCCCCATGGACTTGTGGTATAAATAATCTCCCCAATGAGCCATGTCCACATGGACACACATCCACTCCACACTATGTCCCTATGGACACAGAGCCAACTCGACACTATGTCCCCATAGACACAAAGCATGGATTATCCAAATACCATGTCCACAAGGATAATCCATGCCTGAGATTAGTGGCCTTCACTCTCAAGCATAGATTGAGGGGCTACTGATGATACACAAAAATATACCTCCAATGAGAGCTGGACATGTGGAAAGTGGATCCCATTTGTTGACCAAGTCATGGACATTCTAGTAAAAGGAGACATGAGATAAAACCCCCAAGTGTCTCAAAGGCCGCAAAGGCAAGGAGCATCCACAGTGCTCGATGGGTACATCCCCTCTCTATACCAATTAATCGACGTAAGCCATGGTGACCCGCTGAAGACCAAAGGGACAACGTTGACTCGCTGACCACCAACAGGTGACAAACATTAAATGCGCTTCCCTGCTGACAAACATTAAATGCGCTGCCCATCAGTCACTGTGACACCTTCTCTAAGAAAGCTACTCGATTACACCTACTCGGTCATTGTGGTGATAGGGTCAAAGAGCCAATCACCTGCTGACACCTGTACACTGAGTAAGGCTATATAAAGCCTCAACTCACCAACCACCAGGTTTGATTATTTCTCCTTCCTCTTCTTCTCTTCTTATTTTGATCTTCCTTTTCTCCAAAACACCTCCATCTCTCTATCCCCGCTGAGCATCAGAGGTACACCGTCTGACTTGAGCATCAGAGGGGCTTGGGGAAAACCAAGCCCTCTTAGCTCACCTATTCTCTTTTGACAGGTCAACCATGGCCAGGCTGGAGCTGAGAAAGTTCAGGGACCCATCAGCACCATCACCACCTAAAAAGTCATTAATTTCTTATGGAAGGAGGTAGTATGCAAGTAGTTTGATTACGACAAGTTTAGAGAATTTACTATAGGTTTTAATACAGAACATTATTTCAGTATTGTTTCTTACCCACAAACTAATGGGCAAGCTGAGGTATTCAACCGAACTGTGTTGCAAGGACTCAAGAAAAGATTAGAGGGAGCTAAAAGCGGTTGGGCCGAAGAATTACCAAGTGTCTTTTGGTCCTATCGAACTACCACAAGATCTCCAACAGGCGAAACCCCTTTCGCCCTAACCTTCGGGACCAAGGCAGTGATCCCAATGGAAATAGGCATGCCATCCTTTAGAATACAACATTTTGACTCCAATAGTAATGAGGATGAGTTGAAGGTTAACCTTGACGTGGTAGAGGGGTTAAGGGAAGAAGCCTCGATGAGGATAGCAACGCAACAGACTAAAGCAGCCCGCTATTTTGAAAGAAAGGTTAAATCGAGACCGCTGAGCATGGGTGATTGGTTGCTAAGGAATTTTAAAGCCACAGTTAAACGAGAAGGCTAGGGAAAACTATCCCCCAATTAGGAAGGTCCTTTCTTCATCACGAAGGTAATTAAATCTGGAACTTACTATCTATCGGACCGAGAGGATAATCACCTCCCTCATGCCTGGAATGCTTAACACCTCAAGAAGTATAACCAGTAAGGGGTCTTTCACCCTTTGGAATATTTTATGGAATTATTTGCCATTTTCTCTTGTATCGGCCTATCAGAGCCTACTCTAGGTCAGCGTGGTACACTCTACCTTTTTTAACATTTTGTACTTCCTAAGAAAATATATATATAGGAAGTGTTGAATATAACTATATCATTATATTCCAATGAGTAAAGTGAGATCAACTAATGGGTATTATAAAACTCACAAGAGTTATACACTTGAAAGGGAAGCTAATATTGTGTCAGATCTAAACAAATTCCCTTTTAAGGCTAGCGGGATCAAATCTCGACAGAGACCCATTGTGACCAAGGAAGACAAAGTCCATCCTTCCTCATCCCGAAAAGGGCACCTCTAGAAGTAAGGTGGGAAGTGAATTTTTACCTCCTAACCCTAAAATAAAGGCGCCTCCAGAAGTGAGGTGGGAGACATCCCAAATATATTCAAAAATTAAACACTTTAATGGCTATTTCTAGGAGTGAAATAATCATAACAATCGCACTATAACCGACACACTTGTGATTTTATTCCAAAACAAATACCTTCTTAGGAAATTTATAGAGTAACTCACAGAGAAACACCAGAAGTAAGCAAAATTAAGAACATACATTAGAAGTACAACCATAACACATCAAGTAAGGAATATAAGGAAAATCATCATCCATAGAGTACTAGATAAAAAGAGATTAACAAAGAGACCACGGAGGGTCTTAACCGCTCTGTCAGACTCAACTAATATTTTTAGTCAGTAGCCTATAAAAAAGTCAGTATGATGCTATCACTCATTAGGGGGATTGCTGGTAGAGGGGACAGTTGGAAGAGTAGCCTCTGACTCAATTTCTTACAATACTTCCTAAAGGCCAGACAACTCTCTCCCTTCTTCTAGAAGTAAAGGGGTATGTTCACACCTCTCCAGGACCTCGGTGGCTAGGGGGTAATGGCCACAGGGCCCTTATCCACTTGGGTCTGCTCTTCTTGATCCATTTCGGGACCGCCCCCAACCTCATCGAAAGAAGAGAAGTCTTGACTAGGGAAGTGTTTGCATGCCTTTTTTAGAAGGTCCACCCAACCCTCCATATAAAAGTCGACAGCAGCAAAGGTTATAATCATTTAGAAGTCATCAAATTGCTGAAAATCCACGATAGCTTTGGATATCTCCCCTTTGAACTCATGGGAGCCCTTGAAGTCCACTATGGCCTGAGAAATGGCCCGTGCGACCACCGTTTGCTTCTCTAAATCCTTTTCAAGCAGTTTTTTTTCCAGCTTGTCAATCTTCGCAGCTTGTTTAGATTTTTCTTCCTCCACTCGAGCATTTAAATCTTTCAGAGTCTGAAGTTAAGAGGCCATCCTAGAACACTCAGCTTAAAAATCGGATATATCGCCCTTTAACTGAGAACTCTCTGCTGAAATTTTATCCACCTCGGCCTCGAAAGAGTGAGCTTTTAAGTCATGTTCGTAAAGAATACCATAGAGCTAAACCAAAAATGAAAAATGTTAAATGAAAATCATCATCACAGAAAAGAAGGAAATACTATATGAGACTCACTAGTTGAGTAGTGTGATGAGTGTGAAAAATACTTATTTTAAGCACTCTATTTTATTGCATCTTAGGCTTAGTAGTTGCATTGTTAGTTAGTTTTTTAGTTAATTTAGTTAGTTTTGTTATTTTGTCTTAATTAGTAGGATTTATTTGTTTTTAGATAATTTCTTTTATATTTTATTTTGTAGGATATATTGGGATGAAGATTGGATCAATCCTTGAAGTTTGGATAGACTAAAGGCTCAAGATAAAGCCTTATCTACGTTGGGGATAAGTGAGGCCGTGATTAAAAGCGTTTTGGCCACGTTACAGGTGGCACGGCCATGCCAAAATCGAGCACGGCCGTGCCACTCACAAAGATCAGCAATAGTATGTGTCTTGCGCACCCATGCCATTTTCTTGCGCACCCATGCCAACTTTGTGTGACAGCCCACGAAGTGATAATTTTTAGCTGAAGTTTAGATAGATAAGGACTTATCTATTGTCTTTTGATTAGATAGAGTTTGTGAGGGGTTAGATTACCTTTCTCACTAGGTCTTTAGGTCTATAAATAGGACTATTTCATGTTCATTTAAGGGTTGTTCTTGTTTTTGAGTTATTCCCATTTTTCTTTAGAATACATTCTTATTAGTTTAATTCATAGTAGAGGTGATATTTGGCTTGAAGTTAGAAGAGCAAGGCTTCCTTACTCCATTGGAATGGAGGTTTTTCTTATATCACTCTTTTATTTAATTATTATAATGTTCAAAATGATTTTCATTTCTTATTTATTTTCTTTTCTCTTTAACATGAGTAGTTAGATCTTTTCTAGGGTTCTTATTCTAAATTGACCATGTGCTTATTGTGATTATGTTAGGTTGCTAGATCTAATTCATTGGTTGTTGTTGTGCTTAATGTCATTT
>CATIWO010068197.1:0-12900 GCA_949673435.1 Macaranga tanarius | reverse complement strand
AATTAAAAGGCATTAGGTTGGTGAGAGCCGGTAAATTTAGTGCTAATTAATCTCCAATTAATTATAGGTTTATCTAAGAGGAAAATCTATAGTTTTTAAGATCCCTTCAAAATGAATTAAAACTAGTATAGACCTAGTTATATAATCAATCATTTGGAATGGTCTAATTAAGAATAAGAACCTTAGATTTCAAACTTGCATTGAATTTGTAATTTTAGCTTTCTTAATTTAGTTTTTTTCTTTGAAATTCCAAACTCTGTTTAGTTGTCTAAACAATCAAACGTTATGAGTATTGCAATATTCAACCTACAATCTCTGTGGGACGATATCTTTATTTACTACTTGATATAATTCTGTACACTTGCAAATTAGTACGCATCATAAGTACTTCTTGCTTTTAAGGTTGATTATTAGGTCTAATTTATGTTGCAACTCCAACTCCTTTTTCCGTACTCTCTCTACTTCCACTTAGTTTATTACTGATTTGGAATATTTCCTTTATTGTACTATGTTATTTAGTTAATTAAAATTTCCCAACACTTCTCTTTAGTGGATAATCTCTGAAAAAATGCCTCAGTTTACTACAATAGTAACATACATTAGGTCTGGGACCATAACATTTTTCTAAATGGATTCTACCACAACTGTTGCATATTTATTGGTGTCCTTTTGACTGTTAAGTCTTCTAAATTATCTACTATATATTCTTTCCATTGATTGGCTAAACTGACTTACTTCACACTTTCTAAAATCACTTTGTTGAGAATTATAACCTATGAAGAATGGACTACCACTGATTTGATTTTGAGTTGAAATAGTGTGCCCACTAGTAATTTCCTTCTTTTTAGCTTCTAAAGCTTTCTCTTCTTTTATAGATTTTTCATCGCGCAATGCAGTTTCCACTAAACTTCCATAAATTAGTAGTTTGATTATCATTACCTCTCTCTAATCTCTAAATTCAATCTTTTCTCAAGTCTCCTTTACTTTGACTCATCAGTCGTTACTTCTTCAGAAATATACTTCGATAATCTCTCAAATTGTGCCTCACAATTGGCCACATGTGAATCATTTTACCTCAACTCTAAGAATTTGATTTTCTTTCTATCTATATATGTCTCTAAAATATATCTCTCTGTAAATGTTTTTTAAAAGAAAAGTCTATCCAAATCATGGTCATCAGTACATTTTCACTTTTTGATATTGTCTTCCACCAGTCTAGAGCATCTTGCTCAAATAATGACACTGTATAACTAATTCTCTTTGCATCAGTATAATCAATTTAATCTAGAATTTTTTCCATATTCTATAACCATCCTCTGCTATGGCGGAATCACTAAGACTGTAGAAACCTTTACACCTTTCTCTCTTATATTTTTATTGTTCTCATCAATAGTGCTATCTACTTACTTTTGACTCATGGTTCTCATCATTTAATCAAATCTTCAAAATATAAAGGTGTGCAACTTATGGAGGGTTGTAAATTTATTCAAGCTCATGTAATGCATACGTATGTATTTGTTTATAAATTAACTCCAGTGATTCATTTAGGCCAGTGCGAAGTGCATTATATACTTCTATCCTGACTCATTTCAACTCATATCAACTATATGCAACTCCTGATTCATGCATAATATACCATAAATGCAATATATTTTCATGTCCCCAGGAAATCTAATCCTTGCTTTAATACCACTAAATGTAACACTCTAAATTGGAACTTAAACAAGTGGCACAATCAAAAATTTTCTTCTCAAGATATCATATACTCAACTACTAACACAAAGGCCTAAACAAAAAATATATCATTCTACAAGTATACTCTCATACAAAGAACTTCTTAATATATGATAAGAAGTTTGAGTATAGATATCAGGCCTAAATGATAGTAACATCTAGTTATGTATACACCGGACTCGTCATTGGTCCACCTGGTATTTCTATTGCATGCAAATATTGACTCAACTATCACTTATTCTGAAAAAGAAAATAATTGCAAATGAATGAGCTTACAACTCAGTAAGTAACAACGAATATAATTAATAAGACTTCTTAAGAACTAATTAATAAGAATTAATTAAACAAGTAAAAGTGGACTACACAGGTGTTTCTCTCCTCGTGTAGTCTATTTGTCAAAAGCCTTCACTGAGACACGATCAGGAACATGGCTGTGTTTCTATTTTAGAACCCACTGGCGAGCGCCAATGTCTACTCATAAACATCCTCTCTGGCGAATGCCAGTGTCTGCTCGTAGCTGAAAATGCCAAACTAAACATGCCCATGTCTGAACCAGGGCACGCCGTGTCTTGCCACACAGCCTGAGACACACCCATGTCCTCATCCTAATTGTACATTCATAAACATTCCAAGTAATTCACAGTCATTCCATAACTCAATATAACAATTAATAATACATACATATATGTATGTATAAATAAATATCAACATATAAGTGTGTGCATACCCATCACATTCACATCTCGTATTAAAATCAGAATTCAACATTTATATGGAAGCACGATACAAGAATTCATATTCATACACATTGATTATCGGGCTGGAACCATTGTCACATAATTTTCTCACATATAGCCAACTTAGGCTTTATCCTCACAATCATATTTTTCACAAGTGGCCACATACTGAGACTATCCGCCCAGCTTAGTCCCAGATCTCACATTCTCACATAATTTTTGGGTAGCTATCTTCCCGACTCAACTTTCCCATTTCTCACAATTAATGTTTCAAATATGGCCACTTCTGAGACTATCTACCCGACTCAGTCTCAGATCTCATAATCAATGGAGGCTATCTGCCTAGTTCAGCCCCACTATTATACATATACCTCACATTCCTCACATTTTTTTTCAAATTCACATTCACATGAGGCACAACACAATATAACATAACATAATCATGTTGTCAAAATTAACAATCACAGTAAGTAATAATTCATCATAATCACATGCACAAAGCTCACATATTATCACATTATATATATAGAGCTCACATATCAATACATCTCATCACATTCCACATTTTGAATGCACATATAACATCAATCACATTTCCAATAGCAATATTCCATATTCCCATCATATTCCATCACCTAGTAGGTAACACATAATATTCATTCCACCTCCAATTACACATTTTATAATGCATATATTAATCTCACATGGTATTTAATTAGTAATCCACTTACAGCATACTCATACCATCATCAACATTTCATAACACAACCTATAGATCATAACTCATTTATTACACACAAGGATTTATCATAAGAATATCTCATTTCTTCATTCATACACCACAAAGATAGCATTCATATTAAATTCAAAGATCACTTCCTTTTCTTACTGTGAATTTATATCAATCATACACATATATTATTATTGGTAATACATGAGCATTGCCGAGATCACTATGCATCCAAATTAATCTTCACCCATGTATATTTTTCACATCTAATGCTAAATCTTGATACATATATTGCACCTTCACATTAATATAATATTCCATTAATACTTCTAAAGGGCACAACTCATCTAATCCATTGTTATGAAGAATTACGTAATTTATTCAACTAACTAAGATAATACATATATATTATTATAACTTTTATACATAAAAAAAACCAATATATAATTTATTAGTAACTACTTACCAAAAGTGCTTTCTAACTTTAAATAAGAAGAGTTTTCCTAGTTGTTTGTCTTCTCTTTGCCTCTTGTGGCTCCTACATATATCCACATATCACACACACATTCAACACATCACATATGCACTTAAGCTTAACTTGTATAATCTATCACTTCCAATTTGATATGTCCAAATATCATGTACACAAATGCTATGATCATGATTTTAGTAAAGGAGCTAGTATAATATGTCTAATTTCATTTCCAATTAGAATTACCCAATTTGGACATGTATAGAATTAATTATGAATTTTGAACACTAATAGGTCATATAGGGAATCAGAGTGGGCAACAAAATGTTTGATTCTGCTAGACCATCCTAACAATAGATTTAGTTAAAGCTCAAAACATAAAAGTTGTAGCGAACTCTCTGAAGTTTCCAGAGCATCTAACCATGCTCAATTTGGAGCTCTACCACCTATGGTATGGCAAAATCCCTAGGACTGAAAAATAGGGAAAATAGGGCACGAATTGCAATAATAAAAAACTCAACTACAATCAATAAAAATGCATGTAAAACTTACCAATTGAGGCTCCAATTTATTGTAGACCTCCTACAGCTTCCCAAAGCTATTGTTTGATAATTTATGGAAAATCAAAATCTCCCAAAAATAATCAAAATCACACTCTCCTTCTCTTCCTTCTCAAATCTCTACACCCACATATACTCATACATACACACACACACACACACACACCAATCACAAATTTCCATTTGCCTCCTAAGGTGTCCCCTTAATTAATGAATAATTATAACATATATAATAATAATAATAATAATAATAATCTAGATAATTATATACAATTATCTCCATAATATCTATCCTCCCCCTTAATGAAATAGGATTATTACATAATAACCCATAACTTCCTATTGTGACAATTTAATCCCAACTTTCCTTGCAATTAAGTCCCTCTCTATAATATATAAACACAACCATACTAAATTAAGTCCTCTATCTATTATGTATAAAATGCAATACATAAGGAATGGATAGGTATCCTAAAATTCAAGTGTTACAAAGTTGATAAAAATTAAATCAACAGTTAAATAAATAGGTTCTAATTCATCAATATACATTCTGAGGACATAGATGTGACAGTGACTATAAGCAATGACTCAAGCATAAATAAAAATAATTTTCCTTGGCAAACTTGGTCACTCACATTATCATTAAAGATACAAGTCATAAGGAGGCATAAATTCTCAAAGCAAATGAGTTAAACACTAAAGTAAACTTAGTACAAGATAACAAGGCTAAAAAAAATGTATGCAAAAAATAATTCTTTGAATTACAAGTTTAAAGTGACTAACCTTACATTAAAAGAAAAGAAAAAAAATTGGTTTGTTTGTGAAAAATTAGGACAGTATATATCTTAATGTTGTGAGAGAGTAAAAAATGAAAAGACTCCGAAACTAAAAGCAAACTTGATGGAAGGAGATAATATAATTGTTGTTGTTATCTCACAAGTCAATATTATAACTAATGTGAAGAAATGGGTGGTTGACCTAGGAGCGACAAGGCACATTTATTTAAATAGAGATGCCTTTATTTCCTACACACCTGTGGGAAATGAAGAAAAGTGATATATCTTGGTAAATCTCGCATCGCTCAAGTGATGGAAAAAGGTAAAGTTATTTTGAAGCTCACTTCTAGAAAGACTTTATCCTTGAATGATATTCTGCATGTTGCTAACATTAGAGCAAATTAATTTTTTTTGGCTCTATTAGGCAAAGCTAGGGTAAAAGTGTCATTTGAGTTTAATTAAATTGTAATGATAAAATATAATACATTTATAGCGAAGGGTTATTATAATTAAGGATTATTTGTATTCAATGCTGTTAATTTTATTACATCTTCTTTAACTTACTTGATTAATTCATATGACATATGACATGCTAGATTAGGACATGTAATTAAATTTTATTTATGCAAAGGAAATTCAACTTTTGGATTGATAAATGTCACTACTTTCTATATGTATAAATAAATATCAAATATGTGCTACAACTAAATTAAAAAAGAAAACTTATATACCTATAACTACAGAATTTGGATTATTATATTTAATACATACAAATTTAAGTGAGCTAAAATAAACTATAACCAGAAGTGGTAAAAAATATTATATGATATTCATAAATAACTATTCATGTTATATAAAAGTTTATTTGCTTAGATACAAGGATAAGACTTTTAATATATTTGTGATATTTAAAGCGGAGGTAGAGAATTAATTAAAAAAAATGATAATAAGATTTAGATCACATAGAGTGGTGAATATGTAATGCTTAATAATTTTTATGAAAAACAAGGAAGAATTTATGAGATTATTCTTCCTTATTCACCTAAAGCAAATGGAGTAGCTGAAAGAAAAAAAATAGGGCACGTATAGAAATGATGAATTCTTTACTTATTAGTTTTTCTATATCTAATAATTTATGGGGAGAGGTTATTTTATTTATATATTATATACAAAATAAAGTTGCACATAAAAAAATAAAAAAGACACTAAGTTATGGAAAGATCATGTATCTAATCTAAAAAAATTAAAAGTGTGGGGATATCTTGCTAAATGTTATTTACTTTTTTTTTCAAAAAAAAAAGGTTTTAAAACTTTTGGTTGTATATTTATTGGTTATGTTGATCATAGTGCTGCATATAAATGTCTTATTTTGAAAAATAATATTTTAGAATACAATACTACTATTGAAACAAAAAATGTAGAATTTTTTAAACATACTTTCTTACTATTTGATCAACTTTTTGGTGTACCAATAATTATAAATAATTTAATTATGGATAATTTAACTGTGGATAGTTCTAATAATTCAAATATTGTATTGAGGAGCAAGAGACTAATACAAGAAAACACTTTTAGAAATACTTTTTTTTGCCTATGTTATAGGTAATGATCTTTTAATTTACTCCAAAGTAGAACTTGATTCTTTTTAGGATTTAGTTGATTTAACTTTGGGAGCAAAAACAATTAGTTGGAAGTGAATTTTTAAAAGAAAATATCTTTCAAATGGTTCTATTGATAAGTATAAAGTTATATTAGTAGCTAAAAAGGTTTTACACAAAAATAAAATATTGATTTTCTTAATACGTTTGCTCGTGTCACTATGATTGCATTAATTCAAAATTTAATTGCATCGTCTTCTATATATAAACTTACTATTCATCAAATGGATGTTACATAATATTTTTAAATGGAGATGTAGAGATATATATGTTGTAACCTGAGGGCTATGTAATATTGGGAAGTGAAAAATAAGTTTGCAAATTGAAAAGGTCCTTATATGGCCTTAAATAATCATATAACTATTGGCACAAAAAAATTAAATCATATTGTAATGAGTAATGAATTTTCATATGTTTGAATGAATAAATATGTTTATATTAAAGTTATTAATGGTGAATGTGCGATCATTACTCTTTATGTAAATGAATATTTATGTTTGGTGCATGCCTTGATTTGGTACATAGTACTAAAAGTTTTATAGGTTCTCAATTTAATATGAAAGATATGAATAAAGCTAGTATCATTATGAATGTTAAAATCGTAATGAGAGATAATAGTATAATATTGCTACAACATCATTTTGTTGAGAAACCTTTTAAGAAGTTTGGATATTTTGACATGAAACTTGTAAATACTAATTATGATGCCAATATTTAATGAGGTGATCTTATTTTTCAATGTGATATATATATATATATTGCAGTATTATTTTTTCTCTGAAATCACATGGTATCAGAGCAAAATCGATCGTGATTCCTTGATTCTGTGAGTCAATTCATCTGATTACTACTAGATTTCTTGAAATCTCTTTGTTCTCTTTTACATTCTAGGCTTCTTTTCTCAAAAATGGCCATTGTTAACTCTTCAAAAACTAATGATATTGCTGAAAGTTTTATAATCTTTAAGAGATCCACAAAATTTGTTGATGGAGATCTTTATCAACTTTAAGCTTCTGATAATCCTGGTACTCAATTGGTTAGTGTTCCATTAAATGGAAATAATTTTCTATCATGGAGTCGTTCAATGTAAATTGTGTTGGGGGTAAAAATAAAATTAGGGTTTTTAGATGGTCGTATACCTATGCCAAATGAAGATTATGATGAATTTTTCTTATAGCAAAAATGTGATTTGATGGTTCAATCTTGGATCATCAATTCTATTTTAAAGGATTTGGTTGATGGCTTTTAGTTTATAACTACTTCAAAACAGCTTTGGGATGAACTTCATGAAAGGTTCGGTGAGAGCAATGGATCAATGATCTATCATGTTTAAAGAGAAATTTCATCTATGTCATAAGAAAATCAACCTATTACTATCTACTTCACCAAACTGAAAAGTCTTTAGGATGAGCTAGGGTATTTTGATCCTGTGCTTGGATGTAATTATGGTGTGATAAAAAATTGTGTGTGTGATTTGGCTAAAGCTATGTTTGATAAAGGCAATCGCAATAAAATGATGCAGTTCCTTAATGGCTTAAAAGATAGATATGATAATGTCAGGAATCAAATTTTGCTCATGGATCCTATTCCAAGTATTAACAATGCATATTCCATGGTTCTTCGAATTGAAAAACAACGAGAAATAGTTACTATGTTTAACTCTGCCCCTAAAAATATTGTTTTGCTTTCTAAAATTGGTAATTTTAAAACTGCTGCTATATTAGTTAGACCTGGCTCTTCTAAGAAGGTTTTTAATAAATCAAAGCAAAATAAAGTTTCTAGGTATTATGACTAGTGCCATTGTAGCACCCTCCAGATACTACATACAAGTGTCCATTCCTCAATACAACCACGTGGCATAATTTTTTTTTAAAAGATATATGTATTATACAAAAATTCTTGTTTGATACATTGTAAATACTTAAAATATAAAGTTACATAAATCTAAAATATATACATGAACTCAAATTAAAATACTTATGTGATCAAGTAGATGGAGATGTTAGATACCAAGCTTGCCTTTGACCCATTTGAGCTTTCGACTAAATTCCCTTTAAGCTCTCTATCGATCAAGCCTGAAAACCACAGTTGCAAGGGAATGAGCTTGCGACTCAATAAGCAATTATTAAAATAAGCATACATATAGTTCTCCTCAAGAACTAATTAAAGAAGCATATAAATAGCATTGCAATACATCAAACTATAATAATTTAGCATAAAAGCTACGCATGGGTGCGTAGGAATTTCGCATGGCTGCACAAGAATTATGTACGGCCGCATAAGAATTTGGCATGGCAGCGCAGGGGTTGTGCACGGCTGCGCAAGAATTTGGCACGGCTGTGCCTGAGGCGTGAAAATTTTTCTCTGGAACCACACGACCGTGACAAAAAGGTGCATGGCCGTGCCTGATTCGACACCTTTTCCTTCTAGACAAGCACGGCCGTGCCAAAAAGGCGCATGGCCGTGCTAGAGGTCCTGAATTTATTATCAACTTACGCACGACCATGTTTAAACACCATAAGACTGTGTCTAACAACCTGTACAACATTCAAAACATCACAACAAGATTTTCAAGCAATCAAATCAACTTTTTAGTGTGTCATATACACCAAAATACACCATATCAACAATTCACAACCACAATCCTCACAATCACATCCCCTTCCAAATTAATATTTAAATACCACAAAATATATTCAACACAAAACCTCAATTGTTAATGTCACATATACATCAATTCATAACATTCCAAGCAATCCACATATATAATCTTCTCATTCATCATATATGCAGATATGGTGTGACATGGTGCAAAAATGCATATTTATGCACGTTAGTATCTGGCCGGAGTTCTCAACACACGTCATACATGTTTCACACAAAGCTCACTTTTTTGTTTTGTTTTCTTTTTCTTTTCTTTTCTTTTTCATATTTTTCATATACCCGTGGCCATTCCTGAGACTCTCTGCCCAGCTCAGTCTCAGATCTCACATGTATATACATTTATCACATGAATGGCCACATTTGAGACTCTCTGCCTAGTTTAGTCTCAGATTGTGGAGGCTCTCTACCCAGCTCAGTCTCCGCACATATACATTTTCCTCACATTCTTTACATTTTCTCACATTTCAATCATTCATATGTCTCACTTTTCTCATAATTGCTCACATCATGCCATATACATATATTTCAATCATTCTCACAACTTATCAATTCTCATCACTTCCATTTCTCATAGTGAATCAAAATTTACCTTTCTCACAAGCAATGCATATCAATTCATACCACATCAAGTGGATTACACTCATAGGTGCCAATATTCATAACCATCATTACATAAACTCAATCAACCATTCAATAGTCTCACATTCATATATATATATTCATTATATTTTTTCACAACAATTTAATCACATATTCATCATTTTTGCCACTTAAATAGCATTCACAAATCAACATAGTTAAATAACTATAATTACTTGAAAATTACTACATGTAAGCATTATGTTAATAATTGTTTACCTCAAGCCTTCAACTCCTTCTTCAATAAAGCTCCCCCTATTGAATATGGTTTCCTCTAGCTCTGTCAACTCCTATACATAATCATGTGCCAATTTCAATAAGCAAGCATAGCAATTCACCCTAAAATCACAAAAGTGCAACTAGATGCTCAAAGTTCAATGTATCCAAATAATTCACACACAACTCCAAAAATCATAAAAATAATACTAAAGCTAGTCATATGAGTTTACTTCTAATTCCAATTAGAATTACTTGATTTGGACATGTATGGAATAAATTATAGATTTTTGATTAAATCCGGGCAACACAGATCTGACGGCATGAGCAAAAAAATGTCTTGCCCTACCAAATAACTTTAACAGCAAAATCAGCCCAGGGTCAAAATATAACAGTTATAGAGGACTCCTTAGAATTTCCATAGCATTAAATCTTGTTAAATTTGGAGTTCTATAACTCCATATATCACCATCTAAACAATACACCAGAAAATTCATAAATCAACCTATATGCTACTACTAGCATGTTTGATGTATAAAGTTTATAATGCTCTTAAGAATCATAGACACCTCCTAAAATCACCAAATTGATACAAACACTACATATATAGGTCTAATTTTATTTCCAACTAAAATCACACAATTAGTACATGTAGAGAATTAATTATGGATTTTAAAGTCCATTTGGGTAGAACAGGGAATCTGCATAAGAAGTAAAATATCCGGCTCTTTTTGACCCTTCTAATAATAAAATCAGTCCAAATTGAAAACATAAAATATGTAAAGAACTCTCGAAAGTTTCTAGGAATCCTAACCATGCTTAAATTAGAGCTCTATAGCTCAAGATATGGCACAAATAAGAACACTAAAAAATAGAGTAACAAGACCTGAATTTAACTAACAATCAAACTCAACATAAATCAATCCAAACACAAAGAAAGCTTACCAATTAGGCTTCAATGCTTATGAGACCTTCTAATGCTTCCTAAAGCTTTAGATTGCTAGCTTAATCAATATCAAAAAGCTTTAGATTGATAGCTTGATCAATATCAAAACTCTCCAAAAACTCTTAAGAAATCACCCTCTTCTCTTTTTCCTTAAAATGTCTACACAAACACACATATATACACCCAAATAAACCACCAACCAATCATAACTCACCAACTAGCCCCCAAAGTCTTCTTATTAATAATTTCATAATAAAGGTATATAATTATGCCTTAATAAACCATAACAATAATATATATATATATAAAAAACTAAATTTCTCCATAATTCCTCCTAGCCTCCTTATTGAAATGGGTATATTACCCAATACCTCATAACTTTCTAATGTGATAATTCACTCCAAACTTTTCTTTCAATTTGGTCCCTCTCTAATATACACACTCATATCTAATGCAATGATGTCCACTTATGTACTATGCATCATATGCAATACGCAATATCTACGTCATGAATACATATGCACAAGGGCGGGTGTTACAGCTATAGGGATAATTATTTTAAGCTGAACAGATACCCAAAGTGGTTTGATAAATCCATAGGAAAAGTTGTTTCTAAAGGAATGAATGCATTTGGTAATTTTTCTAGTTCTGTAAATAATGTTTCAACTTTTTTTGGAAATCCTTTGGCTGAAGGCACTGATCTTAAGCTCATGAAAGATAAAGGGGTAGCTGCTGATAATATTACTTATTATGCCTCTAATTTTGCTGTCAGGTTGCAGGTATGAATTTTGAACTTCACTCTTGTTTTACGGTATTTTATGAATTTGATGTATGGATAATAGATATAGGGCCACTGATCATATGCAACGCTCTAAAAAGGAACTTATACACATGGCACGATCAAAATTTTTCTTCGTAAGAACACATGTTTCAGCACTTACATAAAATAATGTTTGAATACAAACATCAAGCATGAATGATAGCAACATCTAAATATGCATACACCGGACTCGTCACTGGCCCACTTGAAATCTCTATTGTATGCAAACATCAACTCAACAATCAATTATCCTGAAAAATAAAATAATTACAAAGGAATGAGCTTGCAACTCAGTAAGTATCAACTAATATAATTGAATAAGACTTCTCAAGAACTAATTAACAAGAATTAACTAAAACAACTCAATATGGACTACACGGGTGTATCTCTCCCCGTGTAGTCTACTGATAAAAAACCTTCGTTGATACACAGTTTGGAACATGCTCGTGTTTCAATTCGTGTTCTCCTCGATCCAAAGATACATGCTTACATATGGCCATAAATATGTTGGGTTGAGGGCAGAATATTCCAATCGAATTGGAACATAAACACAGCGGAAATTAAAATTTTATAACCCTTAACCCACCAAGGATCATATGCGTTTCATAAAAATCGAAGGAAGGATAAACGAAACTTACCTCTTGTAGATCGATTCGTCAAGCCTTCAAGTATTACATCTTGGTTTATTCGGATCTTCAAAGGTGTTGCCTTTCTGAAAAACGACCACCCTCTACAAGTATCCACACAGGATTAAACAAAACCAACGATCTTATTGAATGCTAGTTCAAATTTGTTTTTCTCAAAAATGAATCTAGGGTTTTTCTTTTCTCTCTCAATGTTTTCTGTATCCTTAAGGTAAAAAACGACTGAAATATATAACCCACACATATATCTGTATACAACTCTGCTAGGGTTTTAGTTCAAAACAAATTTTTTTAATTATTATAT
>CATIWO010068171.1:0-11211 GCA_949673435.1 Macaranga tanarius | reverse complement strand
GTCGAAAGGGGAAATGCGGTGCCATGGAGAAGAAAAAGCGCCGGTTTTAGTTAAGGAGATGGCGATGAAATCAGAAGAAGAGATGTGAGATTTGATTTCGTGGAGAGAGTCTGCGAAATTTGATTTGGTGATTTGTTTAATGCTCCATTGATTGCGACTGTGAGTTTCGCGGCGGCTTTTGGTGCAGAAGAGCCGTCGTGTCTGCAGCCGTAGACGGAGGAGGGAAACAGAGACCATTTTTTTTCTTTTTTTTTTGTTCTCTTTTGGCGCAGAATTTGATGTGCGCCGGAGGCACTGGCTGTTTTGAACTGCTGATGTATAGCATTTTGTACCTGCGAGCTGTGACCTGTGAGTGCAGGTTCCATTCCATGGGCCTTTTTTGTAATTTTACAAAGTATATATGCTATTTCTGAAATTTTACATTACAATTCTTTTGTTTGTGAGAATATGAACTTCTACAATATTGATCCCCCAGAAAAAAAATAAACATTTTATCAATAAGTATAAGCTCTTGCTACTGTACAAATATTTGTATCAATATAAATAAAATTAGAACCGCTAAATTTATTTTTTTTAATTACAACTATTGATTATAATTGTGTATCAATACCTGTTATATGTATGAATGACATGTTTATATTGAATAAAGACTCATAATTACAAGCTACTTTGCACCCACAATCCTAACATTTTAATTAGATTTCAAAATCATTCTAAATATTTAATTTGTTATTTGAAACTTCTAAAATTTTAATTTCGATTTTATTAAATTTTTTTTGATTAATAGAGAGGTTATATGACCTCACTCTAAATATTTAATTTGTTATATAAAATTTCTAAAATTTTAATTTCAATCTCATTAATTTTTTTTATTAACAGGAAAGTTATATGACCTAATCATTAACAGATTACAGAACAGGGGGTAGTCATCCCCTTTTAAATCGTCGATGGCGGAATTTAAATTTTGTACCTTAGAATATCCTAGAAAATGAGTTATCATTTGACTACTTCCTCACTAGTATGTATCTTTTATCATTATTTTCAATTATAATAATAAAATAACTTCAGTAAGACTAAAATGAAAATTTTAGAAGTTTTAAGTGACAGACGACAGTACAATCTAATTAAAATGATAAAAACAATGAGACCACTGATGTTATATGAAATTTTATGTGGTATATATTAAAATTTAAGTTTGCCCGCTAGTAAAAGAGTGATCTAGTCGGCATTTTTTTTTAAAAAAAAACTCTGAGATACAGCCTAGCATTGATTTGTTAAATTAAATTTCATTTAATTCAAATAATGTCGGGCTGGCATATGAAAACACAAAAACAATCGCAGGAGAAAAGCTTGAGGAGGCAAGAGGCCAATTTCAAGAAACAAAGAGAGCCCCAGTCGATAATTTACTACATGTATGATGTTAAAGTACTTGCTTAATCAGGAAACTGCTAGATGCTCAGAGTTAGATACATTCTGCTTATTTCTTGTGGTATAATCAAGTCTTTTGTTATACTTCTTCTGTGATAAATATAAACTGAAGAAGGAATCACATAAAGCAAGACAGCTCTCTTGCTGTTTATCCAAATTAATAATCACAGAATCATCATGATCGTGTGTATATATAGTTCTTCTGTGTCACATGCATCATCTTTTATATTTTTTTCCCGGCCAGGAAACGACTGTAAAAATCCAATGCCTCCTGTGGTTTGTATTCTGGGACAGTGTGTCCAGCCCCCTGCTCCAATATAAGTCATAAAACATTGAATCATTAGAGTCTTCACTTTGTATTTGCAACTGAAACAAGAGAGACAGACAGTTGTTGGTAGTATCTACCTTTATGGTTAAAAAGTTGAGGTTGTTCTCATACCCTTGTGTGTATCTGCAACCAGCAAACAAAGAAAAACACTTTTCAGGTTTTCATGAAAGGAAGTTTCCATTAAGATCATTAATGTTCTAAAAATTAGCAATGCAGAAGATGGCGAAAAATACTTAACATCCGAAACTCGCAATCTAAAGAAAGGGTTCTTTATGAAATGCCAAAAAAAAAAAAAAAATCTAATTGATGGGATATATCAAGTAATTTTTTGTTAAAGAAGGTACTGGACGTACCCAGCAACTTGTCCTTTGGAAATCCATGGCCTCCATTCATCCACTATTTTATATCCCATTGATCTTGTCCATGCTTGACTTCCAGTGTATGGAACACACATATCATGGTCACCACTGCAAAAAAAGTTGTAGCATTTCCATCAGTCATCAGTCCATAAAGAATAATGATATAAGTAGAAGCCGTAAAAATCATCAGCAATATTGAAAAACCAAGACACTCCATTCTGTAACAAATCAATGTAAGTGAAAACATATTGCTCATGTTAAGAAAAGCTTCTCTTCTTTCCCGCATCACGAAAGCAAGGGGAAAAAATTACAGGACACTCAACCAGACATGATTTTCCAACAGTTAATAAAGTATAAGAAAGCAATCATCTTTGCACAACATTTTTAAGTTATGGTCAAGAGCTTCAGCAAATGACTATTGTTGACCATGGACACTTTGGGTCATCAACTACAAAGTGTTTCTTCAAAGAGTAGCTCTTGGTTGTGCCAGTGGCAGCTTCAGTGGATTGCTCTTGTTGGTTTCCTTACATACAGTCTCCAAGTCCATCTTACTTGCAAAATACATCCTTACTTATTCTGACTTGCACATGAGAATGACATTTCAATTTGTATTCGAGTTTAAAGTGATGACCGCTGTCAGGAACTCAGGATAACCAACAATTGCTAAGGTACGTAAAACTGAAAAGCATGATGCAGTAATTTCAACTGTAAGTTACCTGATCACATTAACCATTGTAAAAGCAGGATGGCAAAACCAGAGGCAAGGAAACCTTTTTTTTCAATTTTCAGAACAGGATGCAGAGAAAAGATTTTCTTCAGGCATAAGTGGAAAAGGATATAATAAAAACAATGAACTGACTTGGCCGATTCTACACAAAATAACAACGTTCGAAGCAGTTAAATCTCAGAAAAATGAAAGAAGATTTAGTTTTTTTTTTCATCAATTATTCAACGCAAAATATTAATCACTTTGTTCCTTTATTGCTCCTTCAGTTTCACCATATGAAACAGTGGTAAAATCTCAAAAGTTACTTTTTCTTCCCTGCTAAATTTATTTTTGATATAAAGTAATAATGAACATAAAGTTTAGAAATCTACCTGAATATGAGTCCTCGGAAACCCCTCATAGTGAGGTTCTTGTGGTAATTGATCATGCTCCCAGCATCATGTCTAAAGGAAATTCTATCTGTACATAAATCCCAAGTACCAGCTTTGCTTTCCTGTTTGGTTGCAAGTTTTATTATGTAAGTGCATTCAAAATTTTGTACTTGTATGAACAATGAAATTGACTGAACTTGCCTCATCAGCATGGATTGCCTTCCTAACTGCTGCATTGTTCAGCCATGAGGTAGCAACTTCGTCATCCTAAAGATTTTTTTATTAAAAATTTTAAAACAATGAGAACCTACTACCACATTAGTAATAAAAGTCATGTATTCATAAGTTGTTACAATATAAATAATAAAAAATGAAAGAAAGTCAAATGAGTAAGGAGTTGGTAGTAAATGTAAGAAACTGAAAAATGGTAAAACAAAGAAATGGGCTTCACAAATAAGTGATTGTAACTGAAAAACAGAAGGATAATATTTACATTTCATAATTCCCAAAGTCCAATATATGGTGAGGTTGTATAATCTGCAGATGAAGGTTTTGAATAAAACCAAATCAGAAGCCTTCAATTTTTTTCTCTCTCACAGAGCAGTTCTTTTGAATATCCTTGGGGCCCATAAGCTACAAATTCAGTTTTTCAGAGTGACAAGTCATTCTCCTTTTAGCAGAAAAATGGAAATATAACTAAGTCTTATGATTTTATCTATTATGTTCATTAATCTTGATTTCAGCTACAATCTTTCTATCACAATGCTATCTGACTGTAATTTTCATCATAAAAATGCTGAGCAATCCTTAGAGAAGCCTCATTGTCATTTAATGAGAACCTATCATGATTATTCTTGCTTAAGCACAGTTGTGCAAAACTCACCAGCAGCTACAGATTGAAGTACACAAGAGTTTACATACAAGTAATATACGATAAGGAAGTGTAAAAGGAAAAAGAAAGAGATAAGAAAACTCAAGGAGATTTCAAAAAATGAGTAAAGGTCAAAGGTTTGAATATTATTGACTTACAGTGCACGGGACATTTCCGCTATTAAGGAGCTGCGGCCAAGTTGGAACAATACCATCTCTTACATTAGCTCTAAGTGGCCAGGCACGACCAAACATCCTTTTTCTCACAGGAAGAGGCCTATCAGTCTCGCCTAATTGCCGAAAGCTGGAAGGCAACCTTATTTTAATGTCTGTAACCTCACTTGGATCGGTTCCATAATAGCAGGGTTCTAGAATGTCGTATATATTTAAACCTGCAATGTCCTGAGATTAATAAATTTTTTTAGTAAATGAAAGAAGAAAAAAAAAAGCATATTCAAGCTTCTTTTAAAACCATGGTAAAGCCTTTCCATTACCTCATCAACCTTGGCAAGCTGGCTCTCACAAGTTTCAGAAAGTGGGTTATAGAAATTTTCCTTGCATGCATTTTTTACCTCCTGCAATAACCCACTTACATTATCTAGAAGAATTAAATAAAGAACCTTAAATGTTTAAATTATTCCCTAAATCTCTAACACTAAGACCCTATCACTATGCTCTTTCTTTCAAAGCACAAGAAGATTAAGAAGGCTCTGTGAAGGCAGAAAAAACTCTAATGAAAATGCCATTTATCTGAATGACACGCTGCACTTACCTCATATAGATCATCTGAGATCAGGCCCATTCCATGAGCAAATGGTACAAGAGCATTGCCATCAAACTCCTCATCTGTAACTCCATTTCCCACCAAATATCCCTGCATAAGATGATTTAAATTTGCAGCCATAAACTTTAACTTACAATAAGTAGCTTTAGCAATATATACCTTCAGATTAAGGATAGGTTCCATACGAGCATCAATTCCTGTCAAAATCCAGAGATGCATCTTAGGTTTGATCCAACATACAATTCAAAGACAATGAGAATTTACCTTTCATTACTTCATAAGCAAGGGTTGGCACATAGACTCCAGCATATGATTCCCCAGCAATGAAAAATGGGTTGGAGAGGAAGTCTTTGTATAGCTCAAACCACTAGTTACAAAATACCAAACTATTGACACAGAGCAATAGAAAACAAGAAACAATTAAACAAAGATATCAAATTTTTTGTTTTCTTCTGTTTTCTTTAATACCTTGAGGAGAAATGTATGTGAATCCAAGGCAGTCTTTAAATCACCAGTTTTGTAATCAGTTGCATTTTTAGAATAAGAAAGCCCAACACCAGCTGGGGAATCTAAATATAAAATGTTGGAAACCTGAAAGCAAAGAGCAGTAAACATGTGATGAATTTGATACAAATGGAAAAAACCTAACTCAAAGCAAATATTCAAAGTTCTAAATTGCACTTATTAATTTTGATCTTGCAAAAAATAAAAATTAAGCTTCAACCTTGGACCAACTGTATGGATTAAGATGAATATTGGGCAGACCTCCTGTTACATTTGCTGCTTCAAAATTGAAAGGACCTGCATAACATTGAAAGCAATCATTTTAAATCAAACCAAATTTATCAAGACAATAACATTTTGATAAGAAAAATTAGAACTAACTAAAAAAAGGTGCAAAACATAAATCCAAAGCCTTTCTGATTAAATTATAAAAAAGTGCCTGTGATTGATGGATATTCAAATCAACAAGCATAATTCAGCCAATGAACTTTCAACCAAATGAAATTAGCATTGGGATCAGATTGATACCGTGCTCATACACAAATCCATCAAAGCTAGAACATCCAGGTCCCCCATTGAGCCAAAGAACAACAGGATCCTCTGATGGATTCCCCTCAGATTCAACAAAGTAGTAAAACAATTTCTTTTCATGGCTTTCATCAATAGTCACATACCTTCAAATCCAATAAACAAAGAAAATAAGTGAATAAAAGCCCACAAAACCAACACTTACAATCAAAATAACTGTTCAACAATAACAACTCTTTTTAGTTCCAAAAACTTGGGAGTCATATGGTAACTAGAAAAGGAAATATCTTGAATCTTGAACCATCAATAGCTACATATTTATGAAAAAAAAAATATCAAGAAAATAAAACATACCCAGAATAGTGTTTAGAAGGAAAAGCACCAGAGAAACCAGGAATTTCAGTAACAAGAGCATCTTGAGGAGCTGAGTGAGTGATGAGTACAAAGCTAAACAAGAAGCAAACAATAGCAGTAGTGCATAAAATGGGACCTGTTGTGTAAGGCCTAGCCATAGCTACTTTTTTGCCTAACATCTAAACAACAAAATGGGTTTCTTGAATTATAAAAGAATCAACACACCCCACACACACACACAATACAAGAACACTGTGGGATGCTTATCCTTATATACTAGTAAAAAGCAACGACAAAGATCGCAACTTGCAAATATTTCGGGGCATTATTTAACTTAGAAGTCAAGGTCAATAGCCATTGATGCATGCGAGGACAAAAGTGGAAACGACAGAATTTATTTGTTTAAGTGCACAAAAGGGGAGGAGATTTGAGTTGGATTGTGTGATAATGGATGATTGATGGGCTTTTTTAAACGTCTTAGAATGGATCTGTTGAATAAGGACGTCACGTTATCTCCTATTATTATTATTTATTAGTATTATTATTACCACTCTAGCTAGCACGGACACGGGAAACAGAAAAACAAAAAACGAAAAAATAATTTTTCTCGAAAATATAAGAAATGGAGACACCGAGATCAATTTATAAATATTAAAAATATATAGGTCAATATATAAATATTAAAAATATAGAGGTAAATTTATAAATATAAAAAATTATGAAATTTTAATTTATATAAATTATAAATTAAGTTCAATTTAAAAGTGTATTTTTCATGGTTAATGATATTTTATCATAAAAATAATTGTGAAATATGTCCAAAAATATGATAATAATATTTATAAATACAAAAAAAAAAAATCTTTTACAACTCAAAATCAACAAATGTTCATTTTATCCTATATTTATAAATAAAATAATAACACCCTTAATAATATATAATTTCTCAATAATCATAAATAAACAATTATCCATTTAAAATATTCTACACATCAATTTATAAAATATTACACATCAATTTATAAAATATTACACATTCTCATTAAAATTTTCATTGAAAAATATTATCTCTAATTCCAGTTCATCCAATTAGAGATTAGCAAACTCAAGAAATCCGGCATCTTCCATATTCCCAAAATCATCTCCACCAACCTCCCATATATTATAGAGTCTTTTTTTTTAACAAAAAGGCCCTTAAACTTTGTTTTATTTTTAGAAACGGCCCCGAAATTTTATCTTATTTGCAGAAACGGTCCCAAAATGTTTCTGATAAATTTTTAAATATATCGGTGTCCGAAACGTTTCCGAAACAAGACACGACTCTTAATAGAGTTGTCTGTGCATCATATATTACCAGAACAATAAAGAGTTAACAACCAACAAGAATACGAAGAAAATAAAACGTGGAGACAAGTTGATGAAAAAGAACAAGAACACGGATGCAAATGGAATAAAATTTGGCCCAATCAACAAAAATCAGGCTAAGTAGGTCCATTTAGCCAATAACAATAATAATAATAGCATATAGATCATTTTTCTTCAAGGTTATAAAAATTAATTGATTACTTGCCAACCTTTTTAAATTAAGAGATAAAGAAAAAAAATTTCCCTGGTATAAAATAAGTATTCACTATATTATCTTCATTTTAAAATTATGTATTTATTTTTTATTTGATATAAGTTATAAAATATTTAAATTAATTATGTATTAATAAACTCTTATTTAAATATCTAATTTATAAGAACTGGCTGATTTTAATTTGTATGGAAGTTTTGTAATGGATAAAATATGTTTGAAAATTAAGTTTTAACATATATGATGAGTGACTTATAATTTCAAATAAATCACTGTATCTCAATTGTTGGCATGGTACATTTTTAGTAATTGTATTTGCATAAATTTTATCACTTTATTTTTTATATTTTTAATTTTGTCAAATTAACACATCAATTTATCCATAACCTATTATATAAACACTTGTATAAATTTGACATTTTATTCCCTGTACTTGTATAAATTTACCATTTACTACTATGTGTATGATGTCATGTCATCTCACTTTATCTTGCCAATAGTGCACATAATAGTTCGTAAGTTATAATTTTGGTGAGTTTGAGTATTAAAATGTCAAAAGTGTAAGTAGAGGTGTCAAAATAATAAAAACTGGCACGTTAAGGGCAACAAATATATTGTGCCCTCAATTGTTTTAAATATGTGCTTATAGGTGCAAACGAGCCGAATTGAATCGAGCTTTGGCTAGCTCAGGCTTAGTTTGTTTATAAACAAGCGGAACTCGAACCGATCTCGCTATGTCACATAATGTTTGTGTACTTAAACGAGCCTAAAAAAGTTTTTAAAAAATGTAAATATAAATTAAAATTATATATCAAAAAATTTAAAATAAATTATGTACTAAATAAATTATAATATATTTAATAAAAATTATGACTTTATTCTAATAATATATATTTTTAAATATTTTTATAAAAAAAATTTATATATTATATATATATAATTAAATTATTAATACATTAAAATTACGAGTAGCTAGCGAGCTTTTGTTCGAGTTTGTTCACGAGCTTTTTACAAGCCGAGTTTTAAATTGTTTGAGTTCCACTCTTTTATTAAATAAACTTCAATATATGAGCTCGAACGAGTTTTTATTGAATCGAATTTCGAGTGGCTCATGAGCAGTTCATTTCGTTTACAGCCTATATATGCTAGTCCCAATAATGGCTTATTTATTTAGCACTGTAATGAGTATTGAGAAGTAAATTTTTAGATCCACAACTCTATCTTAAAAGAACATATAATTAAATATGTTGACAAAGATAGATTAATAGAGATACATATAATATCAATTTAATTATATAACATCACACTTGTTTCAGTCATTTAAATTTTAATTAATCAAGTTCAATTCGGACAACGGTAAATTTAAACGTTAATAGGTCTTTACCACCAATCTCAACAGTTGTTGATAATGACATCACACAACTAAAAAAAATGAGTAAATTATATATAAGTTATTATTATTGTTATTCAATGGAGGCCGAATAGGTCATGAGCAACACTATAGGGATAGTCATCCCTTAACACTCACAATAAAAAGGTGACAATTCTCACCAATATTAATGGATGGTGATCAATATTGGTAGATAGTGACTGTGTTTGAAACCTTCACAATTCTCACAAATGAAAATACTACTCAGTCTATATGTATTTATTTTCTTAAGATAAAATTGAAATTTCATTATAATACCAAAAGTATGCTAGAAAAAGAAGGTCTAATGATATTTTTTTCCTAAACATATCATTATTAATTTGTGAAATTAATTTTTAATTTTATAGTGTATCAAAATATCTCTATTTTATTGTCATAATTCACATTAGATGTTTTATTGCATCAGAAACAAAATTTTTGCACATAATATAAAGTTCCATGGAAAAAAATTATCTATTTTTCACCATCATTTCATTCCTTTGACCTAACTTAAAACCACAATTTAGTTGCCACTTTTTTTCTTGACTTTACGTATATGTTAAGTGAATTGCTAGTAAGAGAGACGAAACATGGAAACAAATGAGCACATGGAATCTGTGAATATGTGATTCGCAGAACCCTCCAATCCTCACTTTCTGCCTTTGATGAAAGGCAAGGCAATATGTTTCATCTTTCTTGCAATATATATATATATATATACCTCATTTCATTCTAGAATTGAATGTGGGATGCATGATCTAACCTTCCTTGAAAACACATTAAAATACAGGAAAATTCTTCCTCACACTTTGTGTACATACCTCAATTACATTTATTTTGAATGTTTTATATTTTGGTATGGGGTGACTGAGACATATTTAACTAATAAATATGCATCCATTCTGCTAATAAGGAGTAATTTAGTGACTATTTTTTTTTTATAAAAACAATTTCAATAAATAAAATTCGAATCTTACTGTCATTAATATGTAGAATAAATTCAAAATTTTGAACTCGAAACAATTAAACAATTCTTTTGTTGTGTATGCATGGAGTATGGCAAAGAGAAAGTAAAAATAGTTGAGTGGATGGATGGGGCAAATGCCATGTGGTTGAGCCTGTGATGAATTTTTGGAATTAATACTAGGTGAGAGTAGAGCTTGGACATTCAATCAAAGACATACGTACAAGGAAAACTCTGAAATAACAGAAATACATCAAATATATGATACAATGTTACAAATAATACAAGTTAGTTGCTATCATACAACAAGCTTTGCACCCAATAATGATTTCTATGCTACTTTCGCCTGAAGTTTTTTACAAATATATGTTACCTGACAAAACCTGCATAGAAGGAGGCTATGATTAATGCAACAAAAATTGTCCTACCAGTTTTCCTAATGTTTGGTGCACTGGAAAACTTGAATCTCTGAGCCTGGTCCCTGCAAAAAAAGGAACAAAGAGGGCTTTTTTTATCCACAAAAGGAAATATTAAGGAGCAGCATTACGCAAACAGATGGAAGAACAGGTTCTTTCACCCCTGAACTATTCGGTTCTTTTCATTGAATCCTTATAATTCAATTTTGATATTAGTGATCCCTCAACTTCTATTTCTTTTTCATGAAACATTTACGTTGACAGAAGCAATCAAGTGTACATTTCTGCTTCAGAAAGCTTACTTCTGTAAGGATGATAATAGTCCACAGTATATGGCATTATCAGGCAAAGTAAACTCAGATGCATCAATCTCCGGATTCACGACGCTGACATAAACCTCCTGCCCCAGATACCAGGAATTGAGATTCTCTACACGGAGATTCCACATTCCAGCATTGTCAAGAGAAACTAAGATAGCAGTCCAAGCTCCAGGAAAAACCTGCAATCAGGTGTGAGGTGAGAAATAGCTAGTTTTTCCACTTAGGACTAAGGCGCCCCCCCCCCCCCCCCCCCCCCTTCTTTTTTTTATGAATC
>CATIWO010068075.1:0-46028 GCA_949673435.1 Macaranga tanarius | reverse complement strand
AATTAGTGTTTCCTCACCCAAATGATAGGGGAAGAATTTCAATAAACAGAGGATATTTTGCAATTTTAATAATCTGCCATATGAATTGTGACAACAAATATTTCCCTATATAAATATACTATAAATGAGTCCTTTACACACATATATATATATATAATCGAAAACTGTTAAATTAATTCTTATTTAATTATAGTTATTGGTAAAATAGTTTGTAAAAAAAATACTAAATATTTTGATTGTTTGTTAATTAAAAAAAATAAAATAATTTAAATTAAATAAATTTAGTTTCAAATCCAAGTATGATTAAATAATGATCCAAACAATGAATTTGAAATTTGAAATTTGAAATTTTTTATCATATCCAAATGAGAGATTTTAAAGTGAATGAATTTAAAATCTAGAATTTGAAAATCCTTTGAAATCCAAATTTCAAATCCAAATTCTTGCATCCAAACGCACCCTAAGTGAATAATAACATTATATGCATATCAAAATTTAGAAGAAGCTACCATCTAGGGAGATGATGTTGTTGCATATGTACATCTTGCATGAACTCATGTTCGTTAATTCTTCTTGTGGATTATTCACTTGTCCACAAACCTGCTCCTGAATCAAGCCAAAACATCTTCTTGTAGGTGGATCAACCGTGAATATAACCCATTCTTAAGGAGGAGTTCTGTGTGGTTACCAATCTGCACATACAAAAAATCAGGAAACTCATACAAGTTTGCAAGCTAATAGTGGCAAGGTAGACTGAACATTTAAAGAATGCAGGCACTTGAGCTTCATGTGTGTCTCATCATGCCTCCTAAAATGTGATAGGTATAACTTACAAATTTCATATTCCACTTTTACCTTTTGTAACCATTTCATGGCTATGAATAAATTACCTCTACAACTCGGCCACCATCCATTACAATGATCCTATCAGCAGCTTTTATAGTACATAGCCTGCATAATTTTGTACCAATTAGGAAAATAATATCATAAGCGGAACAACATAATAAGAAATGGGGAGAGGAAAGACCTATGTGCAATAACGATTACAGTTCTCTTTGTCTTCTCCTTATTTTTGAACGTATGGAGGATAGCCTAAACATGTAACAGCATTTCATGCATCAGTGATTCAAGTTCTGACTCCATTATATTGTTAGTTCTCTCTGCTCATATGAATGTTGAAGGTTTCTTATTGAATTACATTGAAATTCAGGATGGTAACACTTACCTTGACATAGTGTTCACTTTCTGCATCTAGAGCACTAGTAGCTTCATCAAGAATCAGAATAGCAGGGTTTCTAAGAATTGCTCTAGCAATAGCAATTCGTTGCTTTTGCCCACCACTTAGCAACTCATCATCGACAAGGGTTTCATAGCCCTCAGGCAGAGAAGAAATAAATTCATGAGCATAGGCCTTCTTGGCAGCACATTTTATGTCTTCCAGTTTAACATCTCGATGGCATCCATAAGTAATGTTTGACTTAATATCAGTGCGGAAGAGCTCTGGCTCCTGCCTAAAATGAATATTTTAGTAAAATCTCAAAGCTAATTTAAGGCATATATCACCAAGTAGACAACCTCTAACCTGTCCAACATATCCTATATTTTCTTTAAGCCAGCTCATATCCAATTGTCTGAGAGGAAAACCATCCATATAGATCTGAGCTTCAGCGACAACATTTATGTAAGCGACTAAAACAAACCAATATAACTATGAAATTGATATTTTCAATGAAACGTAATAATTATGAAAGAGTAGCGTCAATATTGCCGATAATGTTACTACTGGACCATCACCCACTTTTTTCTGCCATTTCTAAAGAGCAGTAAATCATATTGACCTATTTCAGTTTTAAGATCAAGTGCATCATTATTCATTTTACAGGTTTTTGTTTCTTGGAACTTCAAATTCTGCAGCAAGTCCTGAACAAATTAGCAGTTACAAGATGAACATTTTTTTTTCAAAGACCATGGAAAACAAAAATGGATAATGTCCCAATGAAATTCATGAATCCATTTAAATCATTCAAAAGGAACAACAATCAGCACAACTTTTTAATTGCTTTCTGAGAATATGAAAGAGGTTGGATGTAGTGGTGGAAACAAAAGAGTGGAAAAGGGTTTGGCAGGGGAAGCAAGAATGTCAAAGTTTAGAGGAAAATACATAATATTTTATACTTGAAGAAACTTTGTGACCTCTTACCTGCCTCTGGTAAATGGACACTTATCATTTAACTACTTCGTTGACAGAAAGCCAAAGCAATCTCAAACATACAACAAATAAAAATACCCTATGCGACTATTTTATTAGTACTGGAGGATGTTGGAGTAAGATGCAAGAACTATTTTTCTTTACCTGTCCATTACTTGGCTCATAAAGTCGAAGCAAGAGATTAACTATGGTGGTCTTTCCACTACCACTGAGTCCAACCTTGACAAGATGAACAGTCAATTTCAGTATCCTTAGGACCTTACACTAACATCAAAAATCATATTAAAACGAAGTACATAGACATTATACCAGTGCGACCATTTCATTTGCTTCTATAGAAAGATGGAAGTGCTCTAGAATTGGTGCCTGTTGAAATAGAATTTGAAAACAATGATTGCTTCCTCAGCCTAAAAAACATAAAGGACCAAGCAATTTAATAAAAAGGCCTAAAACTTATGCAGCATACAGTTTTCTTGGTCTTTCACACCCGCCCACCAGCATAAGTTTTAGGCCTCTTTTTTAAGGTCAACTGGTCAAACAAGCAAATAGCTTTAGAGAGCATTTGTAGCTAAGAGAACAGAGAACAATAAAAAATGTTGTAACTTCAGAAAATATGGTACTTACTATGGGCCTCGAAGGATAGTGAAATGTTACATCTACAAAATGAATTTGTCCCATTAGCCTTTGCGATTTCACGCCTGTAAAGTGAAATAAGATGGAGGACGATGGTTATTTGAATTTTACAAACAACACACATTTTAGTTGAAGCAGACTGGGGTTTGCAAGCAAGGAATTTTGGACTTTAAGCAAGCTGTTGAGAATAAATCACTAAACAAAAAGTAAACAAAAGAAACAAACTAGATGTGCACCAAATAGTAGAAAAAAATTTAACCAAATTTATCAGTATTACTTTCTCCATTTGGTATTCCTGTTCATAACATACTGAAATTTCTGGAATCAACATTAAAACTCCTGGTTTTCAAGCAATTTCAGGTGCCTGAAATGGTAAAGGAAGTAACTAGTGCAATATGTACCCAAAGCCTTTTTTTCTACAATATTTCATGCAATGAATCTAAACCCTAAGAAGCATTAGGAATTTCATATAATGAAAGATAAATAGTGCCGGTATTTCTTGGGCTGCAACAAGACATGAAACAGACTGCTTACCTTTGGACACGAATTGGTTGCTGGGTGAGAGTTTCATTAAGTGGAAAACTTTTTCACTTGCTCCAGTGGCCTGCATCAATGATGACATATTGTCTACCACCCTCCAGGTTGCATAAATTAACCACTCGCAATATAATATATACTTTGTGAGTTGTTCAGTTGATAAATGTCTAGCCATAATAGACATTCCTCCTAACAACACTGCAAAAATCTGCAAAATGTAATTTAGCAACATATTAGTCAAGACATTGTTGACTTTCATCTAGTTGCAACTTTCATATGCTGCCAAGAATGCATCATGAGGCATTTGATCTTTGTGAGTGGAGTTCACATATAACTAATGCCAATAATTGATGATCAATCACAAGATCATTCGTGTACATGCAGTCATGAAACATATGCATCTACAATCTGTGATAAATATTCAGGATCAAACACAGATATAAACAAAGATAATTCTGCCTTATATTATAATGTGTTTTCTAGTACTTACAGAATATGTGCATGTAGTAGGGACTAGGGAGAGCATAAAAGTTAAAGCAATAGTAACATACATAACCTAACAGTATCAAATTCGCAACATATGGATTTTAAAGGCCCCTGGATGCTTGAGAACATGACGTACTACAAATACAACTGTAATGCACTTGAGTTGATCAAACAAAGCATCAGGCTGCTAATTCACAATCAATCAAGTCCATAGGGCTATTGATGAGTCCAAATACATTTTGAGACAGCTTAAAGGAAAGGGTATCCAAACACATTTCTAGAATTCTCACATCCAAATATAGTGAAAACAATATATTATTTTGTTGAAATTTAATTCTATGGACATTTGACACATACTAAAAATATCAACGATGAATTATTTATAAAGTCCATCAAAACATCCTTTTCATATACTGCTGCAGTTTGAAAATAAACCAAACCTGAATTGCTCGTTTAAGGCTATGAAAGCTCATACTGACTAATCCATGAGCTGCACTTTCTCGAAAACTTATAAAAGCCAGTTTATCCAACCAACGCTTGTACCTACAACCATAAAAGACAGATCATTTGAGTTTGCAATAAATAAGACTTCTGAGAATTCAATGGTTGTGCATTTCTGAGTGTGCACTACAAAGTGAACAAACTAATGCTATGAATTTAATAGTAAATTACTGGTAGAGCTTATTGCCTTCCATATTCTTTTCTCTCTGTTCCATAAACCTGGACAGTTCTTATCATGAAGAGTGTCTCCTCTGCAGCCTGTGTCAAATAGAAGTGAAACAAGATTGTCATCATTCAAATGACAAATTTCCCTTTAGTAGTTGAAACAAGTTTATGATTTCTACCTCGCTGGCATAAGCAGTGAGGTCTTGAGTTAACCTGGCAGCTATCTTCTGATACCTGTCAACAAAACATGCTTCAATACAATTTTTCAGAGTAAATAAAGAGCTTCAGATAATAACACTTATCAACAAGAAGGAAAAAAACATAGACCTGTGGAGGCTACAGATATGCCAGTAAGGCAACTTGTAGTTCCATACATTTCAATCTCAGCGCAAAAGAGTAACAATCATGTAAATAGAAGATTTTTTCCCCAAGGAAACTAGAAAAGATTTAGACAGAGGACCTGGTTGTTTTCTAGATTTTAAGAAATAACAAACCACTTAACTTCTATTTGCATAATGAAAAAGTAAAGAAAAATTTATTCTTTTTAAGCTACAATTCAATTGTATACATGATTAAGCAAAAGTTCAGATTCAGAGCAACGGTAAATTCCTGCCAATGAAAATAATTAAATAAATAAATGACAGAAAGAATATTTCAATAAGTAAAAAAATAACAATTTACATTAGTTTATCTGGATTCATTACAAGAACTATCATCATACCCTTTTGTTTAACAAACTCAAAAGACTGCCTTATATCCAAAGTGATTGATCTATCAACTTTGTTATTGTGGGAGACTTACCGCCCATAAACCAGAAAAATAGCAGCCACAATACAGCATACGGTAATGGCTGACAATGCAAGAGGCCAAGATAAACACAGCAAATTGATCATAGCACCAGTCCCCTAAACATTTGAAAAATAAAACTACAACTTAGACTATAAAACCAAATGTAGCATCAAACAATAGAATCCATAACCATTCGAAGGAAGAAAAAAAAAAAAGACCAACCTGAACTATATTGCGTACTATCAAATGAATATCATTTCCAATAACATGTGAAAGTCGTTGACAATCTGAACCTAGCCTACTAGTCAAGCCACCAACTTTTTGTGAGTCAAAAAAGCTTATATCCTACATCAAAACAAATCATAATCATCATTTAAAAAGTTAAAACACAGTACACTCCAAGCTAGTAGCAGCTCAAGTAAAGCAACAAACACCTGAAAAAGAAGTGCTGAATATAAAGTTTCTCTGAGTCGCTTGACCTGCATATATATATATATTCAGTATGATTAAGTCCATAAAAACTCAAAAGAAGCAAAACCCAGAAATCCTCAACAAAAATTAAAAAAAGGGTACTAACCAAAATCATATTAGCAATAGAAAAGCACACACCTCTCAACCCACTGCTTATTCCAGATATCAAGCATAATAACCCCAAAAACTGCGCATTTCTAGAGAAAGCCATGGCTTGACCACTCTGTGCAGCAAAGATAGATGCTGCCAATACACTGGGAATTGTTATCTCTGAAATTGCAGCTGTAATTAAGGAACCAAATGCTACAACCACTATCCATTTCTCATTTCCAAGTAACTCCCACATTTCAAGAAGAGCTTCCGAGACTGTAATTGAATTTTTTTTGGTACTACTACTGCTCTCTGATTCATTTGAATCATCCAAATTCCACCAATATAGAAAATTTTGAAACAATAACTCGAAATTGTTGATGTCAGCTGTTTGTAATGCTGAAAGTGGGAATTTAAATCCACGGTATCTGATTCTGGGTGTTGTTGTTGTTGAAGGGAATTGGGTTTTGAAGTGGGATTTGGCGCTTAAACGCAGCGTTTTTGGATCAAAAACTGTGGGATATCCGTTGCTGTATATGGATTTATTCAAAGCTGCAGAAATAGCCATGGAAACTCAACAATAAACACAGAATAGATGGCAACTGGTAACAAGTGAAGAAACACAATGTATAAAACGACGTCGTTTTTAGATAAAAATATACTTACTACGCGACCCCTATATTTTTAAGTCATAACAGTCTCATCCTTATATTTTTATTTCATTTAAAATGACATCGTTTTTAAGATAAAATATATATACTAAATACTAATCGGTAGGGGCGTAAACGAGCTGAGTCGAATTGAATTTTTTAGCTAGCTTGGATTATGTTAGTTTTAAAATAAGTTGAATTTGAACCTAATTTACTATGTTGCTTAGTATTCGCAAACTGTTGAAGAGCTTAAATAAATTAATTTTTTTTTTAAAAAAATATAAAATATAAAATAAAAGTATTCATTAAAAATTAAAAATAAATTATTTACTAAATAAATTATTATAAAATTATAATATTTTTTAAATTAAATTATTAACACATTAAAATTATGAGTTCGCTCACGAGTTTTTATTTGAACCTGTTCATGAACTTTACGAGCAGAATTTTGTATAGTTTGAGTTCAACTCGTTTATTAAACAAGTTTTAATATACGAGTTCGAACGATATTTTATTGAGCCGAGTTCCGACTAGCTTGGGAGTGGCTTGGCTCGTTTACAGCTACACTGATCAGCCCCTATATTTTTAAATCATAACAGACTCATCCTTATATTTTGATTCCATCAGCTACAAGCCCCAAAATCATCTGCGATTACTACAGTTTCTAGCTTCTACTGCACCAAACACACGCAGAGACCATTGTTAGAGCTGATCTGAAATTGAAAGTTGCAGAAGCAAAAAAAAAAAAAAAGCCAACCATGGCTGATACAGATGAGAATTCAGAGACACAGAGACAACCAGAGACGGCGACGGCAACGGCAACGGAGGAGAAGGAGGAGAAGATTAAGCCAAGACCAATCGTGCGTCTCGGGATCTTCCTCATCTCTCACAGTCTCTTTTTTAGGTAATTTCTTAATTAAATCTCTTTATTTAACTGATTTTTATTTCTTAATCTGCTGCTGTTGTTGTTGATATTGTTTATGGATTGGATTGATTTTTTTTAATGGTGAGTGATTTTATGTTTTTAATTTTTTCAGTGTAATTTGTTGTACGGCTGGGGTTTTAGCTCTGTTTTTACTTCCAGTTCTCGCCAAGAACACTTACATTTCTGAAAACGCTCTCATGCCTGGTTCTGCTAGTTCCATGCTTTCAAATCATGACATTTCTGAGGCAAATAGATTGGTCCAGGATTTGATTCGCCACACGCCTATGTATGTATGGACTTCAACATTCTTTACAATCCTCCTTTTTTTTGTATAAATCATGGAAAATATGCTGCTGCTGCTGTTGTTGATGGTGGTTCTAATAACTGCAAGTTGTATCAAGTATGCAAGTGTTCTTTTATAAATTGGGAACGAGCAAATATCACTTCAAAAATAGATTAGGGTTCTGGTTCATTATTTTCACGAAGTCTCCGATATTTATATATGTTTCCAATTGTATGTTCATAAATCATTGCGTGTCATATTTTTGAATGCAACTAATATGTCGATAAATTAAGGAAAGGGATTTTGATGTGCCCTATGTTTGTGTTATTGTTTTTGTTAACAGAGAAAGACGAAGATTGGTAGCAAGATATATGTCAGACATGGGTGCTGAAGTTAGTTATCACAAATTCCATCCACAACTGAATCAGTTTCATCCACTTCATTTCTTCTCGAGCCCTGATTCTGGGGTATTAAGAGAGAACTTGAGCTGTACGTCATATGGTGTCAATACTGTTGGAATAATAAGAGCACCTCGTGGTGATGGTAAGGAAGCTATTGTGTTGGTGACACCTTACAATTTTGGAAAGAGTGATTCTAGTGAAATGTTATCTTTGAGTATTGCATACTCTGTGTTTTCCTTGCTCACTCGAGTTTCATGGTTGGCCAAGGATATTATTTGGCTTATTGCTGATTCACAGTATGGCGAATATGCCTCAGTTGCTGCCTGGTTAAGAGATTATCACACACCTGCATTTTCTGGTTTGGCTTCTGTAAATGCTGATGCATGTGTGAGAGGCAGTAATCTTTATGTATTGGAAGAGAATTCTGTTGCACAAAGAAAACTATATGATGGTTTTAGACGTGCTGGGACCATGGCTGCTGCCTTAGTTGTAAAGGTTACAGATAGAAGTGCACTGTGGGATGACACTCTTACTATCTATGCCGAGGCATCCAATGGGCAGATGCCAAACCTAGACCTCATCAATATTGTGAACTATTTAGCTGTTCATAGGCAAGGCTTGCGTGTAAAGGTTCAGAAACTGTGGTCTGACCTTAATCTAAAATGGCTTGAGAGTTTGGGAAAAGCATTTGAATATCTAGGGAAAATGGCCAGAAATTTGAATCCCAACTGGAAATTTGGTATTCCAGCTGCAGATTATACTGAAGGCGCTGCTACACTTGCAAGTTCATTGTATCACCAGGTACCCTACTTCTTTTGGTTGATGAATTTCTGTCTTCAATTTGATGGGGGAGTTTGGGGTAGCAGGAGGGGCAATTTATATGTTACTTTTAGTTATCTCCTTTGCATCAGCAAGTAAAACAAGGTTTACATTACTCTTTTCTTTCCTACTGTCAGGCATTGGGTATTCCCACAGGTTCCCATGGTGCTTTCCGTGATTTCCAAGTCGATGCAATTACTTTGGAAATTTCACCCAAAATTTCTTCTAACAACAAAGTCAGGCATAATGAGTTTCTTCTGCGAGGTGGCAGGTCAGTGCTTATTTTTATATCTTTTTTTTCCTTTTATTTCCTTTTCAAATCACCATTTAATCACAAAACTAGAAATCACAATAAGTAGGTATAGTTTTCCGATCAATTTGATGGCCACCCCTGCTACAGTATTGTATCTATGGGAAATATACTTACTGCACCAAGTCAATTGGCTGATTTAGTGCTGAGCCTTAATTTTAAATGAGATGAACCATGTAACCACTAATTTAAAATTTGAAAAGCCAATAGTAGGAGAAGTCTAGTAATCATGGCATTTTAATTTTGCCTTGTTGCACGTAATTAGCATGCTGTCTTGGTGGTGTCCAGGGTCTATGAAATAGTTTTCAAACATTACAAGTTTTGACAAGAGAATTACTAATTATGAATTCTATTCTTCATAAGCCTGTGGAATAGAGCAGATACAACAATTGCATGGATAGCAACATAGAGGTTGTTATTATTGTTAACCAACATGCAAAATATTTATGGAAAGGTATGAAGTCTAAGCAAGGAAGCTTATTGTTTAAAATTTAAATCATCTGTTAACCAGAGGAAAGGAATAGAGAACACCTCTGAGCAGGAGGAGCGAAAAGATGGTTCATTGTCACCCCTGGAGCCAGCATAAAAGAAACAAAAGAGCATTAGGGTGTCTAAGCTACTTATCTTACAATATTCTCAGCTTCTAGGCAGAGCTCAATCATGGCTCTCTTCATTCTTTTTCACTTTATTTTTATGAATTAGGATTTCATTGTTTGATGTTGCAGTTGTGCAGCTATTGTCCAAAGAATATCTAAAGCGTGTGTCATTTGGCTGAAAGTTTTCTCTGTTACTTGGCACAGGTTGATTGAAGGAGTTATAAGATCGGCGAATAACCTTCTTGAGAAGTTTCACCAGTCATTTTTTCTATACCTTTTGACATCTCCCGGTAAGTTTGTGTCAGTTGGAGTGTACATGATCGCCTTTGCCCTCCTTGTGGCTCCACTTCCCCTGGTTGCTGCTTCCCTTTATGCTGATGCCAATGAACTGGATCTTGGCCTGAAAGATGGAAAACCTACTCCTACAGCCACTGAATTGAATAAGACAGGCATAGCTGGACTGAATGATAAAGAATCAAATGTTACTCCTAAAGCCACCAGATCAAACGAGACAGACATAACTAAATCAAATGACAAAGGCATCACTGAATCAAGTGAAAAAGAAATTGCTGAGTCAAATGAGAATGACATCACATTCAGGCCTTGGAAATGGCTCAATGCAGCAAAAGAAGTTTTTTTCACTCATATATGGGGTGCAGTAGTTTCGTTGCTGCCATATTTTATTTGTCAAATCCCTGATTGGAGCCCAACAACCAGTTTAATTACCTGGGCAATGCTTTCCGTGCTTAGCCTCCTAATCTTGTACCTGATCTTGGGTTCTCATGCTTATGCATCTGAACCTCAGAAAGGTGAATGGGCTATGTTAAAATCAGTGACCATATCAGCCATTTTCATTGGTTTGCTGCTCATGTCAGTTGTTAATTTTGCTACAGCAGAGATTGGGGCATTACTTATGGTACCAACATGTTTGATGGCTCATCCATTGAAGCTTGACATTAGAACTAAAAGTTTGAGTTTCCTGAGGGCTATTTGCAATCTGATTTTGGGTTTTATTTCATTTCCGCCAGTTGCTTTTTTTGTGTCAAAAGGTCTGCTAGAAGGTGCTGACAGTTTTAACATTGTTGACTTCTGGAACTGGGTGGAATCCCTCTGGGCATGGAACAGTGCTACTTACATCTATATAGGTTTGGTCCACCTGCCATGTTGGGTATTATGCATACGCATTTTGCTTCATTCTTGTTGACACGTCTCTCAGTTTTGTTCGTTGTATTACTTATGAGCTAAAGCTAAACATGCAAATCAGTGGATCAATGTTAAATTTTCTTTTGTACAAGTTGTTTTCTCTCCAAGTTGCTCACCAGTCTGTTTTCTGCCATTTTTGGCATTATGGTCATTATTCATAAAACTAAAGTTGCAGCTTGCCAAAGAGTTGAGCCTGAGCCTTCAGTCACAAATTTATGCATGTAGCTACATGGTGCAGGGTACATTACGTTTCTTTCTCTGTGAGCTATAGCTATATATATATAGAGCACATGCACTGATTTGTTAGAAGAAATGTCACTGAAGAAAAATAGGGTTTGTCTTTCTTATGCAAATAGGTGTTTGCTTGCCTCTGTAATTAGAAGTTAATTGAAGTAAAAGAAACAAGTTGATGAGGACCAGCGGCCTTTATGGCGTCAACTGTGCTCCCAGCATATTGAATATTTTATTTGTTTAATTGCTTTCTCAAACACCATACAACCAGTAGCGAGCAAAAGAGAAGGGATCATTTTAATTTTTTTAGTTATGTATCATTAGGACAATTCAGATTTATGAAATATATCATTATACTGTCAATTAGTTGGTGGATGAGCATACTCGACTTTTAATTTTTTTTGTCCGAGTATTTTGTTTATAGGTTTTGGAGTTATTCTTAAGCTTTAGGCTGTATTCTTAGCCCACTCAAAAAGGGCAAGAAAGCAGCGACGGAAGCAAAAATCAGATTATCTAAAAGTTTTGTGCTGATATTTATTCTGTATGAATTCTTTTTTCCTTTTACTTGATTCTTAAGATGTTGAATGTAGTGAGATGCTGGTTATCGTTCTTTGAAAGTGGAGTCCTGTCAATAGGATTGATATACAAGAAGAAAATTTAAATCTAAATTTTAATATTATATGAGAGAATTTATGTTTTCATCTTAATTCAAATAAACTAGTTGTCAATCTGTACTATGTCAGACTATAAATTAATATATATTGATTTAATTATTAAATATAAAATGAAATAAAGTAATTTAAATTAATTAATTAATTAATTTTATTAAAATAAAAATTACAAATTAATTAAGTAATCTTTAACAATAAAAATTTATCTTTTTTTTTCGTATAAATTAATTTAATATTTTTAAAATTTTGCATATATATACATATATATAGTAATTTTTTAAAATTAATCTCATAAATTTGAATTAATTTTAAAAAATGAAAATTGATGTATAACATCATTTTATTTCTATATAAAAAAGATAAAAGAATTTATTGGAATAATTGCTATAGAGTTACAAATTCATATAATTCTAAAAAAAAAAAAAAAGTGGTGATAATTGAAGAATCATACATAAGATTCTAGATCACTGATTTTTTCTTATCATGTTATGTTATGGAAAGTTTGTTGTGAGCTTTTAACAAAGTTTGTGGCTATAAATATAATGGCCAATTGGACCGAGTGGCCGAATGAAGCTGAGAAGTATTATGTTGAACAACTCCCAACAATAACCAAGAACAATAATATGCCAACAAAATAAATAAATGAATAAATAAAAAGAGGCAAAGGGAATTTTCCAAAGGCAAAAATGCAAGAAATGGACGGCTCCAAAGTCATAAAACCCATTATCATTAGCTATTTAAACAAGGAAAATTATATATTTTGATGATGATCCTTTCAAAGTACAATAATGCACTAATTGATTGGTCCCTACCCTAAAACAAATCCTCCATCAGGACCATCACCCTTCAATTTTATTCTTAACCCACTATAATTTGATGGCTGCCTATTGTAGTTTTTAAAATTTTTTTTTTTTAACGAAAGAAATAATAGAAAAATAAAAATTGAACCTTTTAACTTATCAATTAATTTATGAAGAGGGATATATTATTAAACTACTTTAACTTTCAGTATTTGTCTAACGTTAATTATTGATTTTATATATAAAAATTAAATTAATAGATAAATTAAAAAATTTACATGACATAAAAAATTATAAAATATATTTTTATACAAAATTTAACAATACGTTGAATAAATAAAATTAATTATTTTGCATGATACTAATATTCAAATTTCAAAAGAAATCCAAATTTTTGATATCGGATTTTAATATTTATAAAATTTAAAATTAAATTTAATTATTTCTTATAATTGTTTTTTATATTCAATAATTTTAAAACTCCTATTCATTCAGTTTAAAAATTAAGGTTGTTTTTTGTTGACTGCTTTGCATTTATAAAATACAGAGGAAGGAACATTAGTTGCACGAGCTTTTGAAGTGCGTGATGTCACACGCCCAACAAAATTACTAAGAAAGACCAGTGTTACTTTAAGCTGCCAATGTTACCCAACTTTCCAAATCCAATAAGAAAACTTTTTGAACCATAATTGCCAAAACTCATGTGGATTAAGAATGAATTTATGTTTTTTTCATCACATTATATTCTGTTCTTTTTTTCTTATTTATTTTTATTTAATATACATGTATAGAAATATTGATATTTTATTTAATTTTTACATTGTAAAATTAATTTTAACGTGCATTTTTTATAAAAAAGATAACATTTTCAACTTTTAAAAAAATTAAAATATCTTGATGAAAAATAATATAAATAATAGTACAATAAAAAGTATCGAATAAATTATTAATTTTATTATGCATTTATATAACTCTTTTAATTTGTATCTTGATAATAATTTGTACATTCCATTAAATAATTTTGATTAGTTATAAATTGACTTTTTTTATAAATCAATAGAAAGATATTCAAAATTTATAAAAAATAACCACGGAATTTTCATAAAAGGTATTAAATGTTTCATGAAAGAAAATTCAAAATTAAAAAAAAAAATCAGAAATTTGTATCTATTAAATGCAAAAACAAATGAAATAAAGAAAATAAAATAAAAAAATAAGAAACTATGGTTAATTTAAAAGATATTCAACAGACCAAAATAAAAAAATTTAATGAAAAATAAATAAAAAAAGAAATAAAACCAGTTAGGATGTTTTTGATATTTTAAAAATACATATTATTTATTTATTTAGAAAATATAATACAATGTGTTACTCTGCATTAGCATTTTCTTTTATGCACTATTATATTATATACAAATTTTAGTTTACTTATAATATCAAAATACTGTAATCTTACTATAGTTGAATTAATTTAGAATTAAGTCACTATCACAAAATGAAAAAAATAAAAATTTTTGTTGAAACATTTATCTGTTACTTTTAAGTTGGTGATTATAAATAAAGTGAATATTTTTAAAATTAAATTCATATTAAAACATATTATTCTTTCACATGCTATCACCACTGTTGTTTTCAGGCTTTGGCTGCTGTTGTTTCCAAAAAAAAAAAATAATAATAACATTTTATATATTAATTTATTTTGATGTTAGGCTTCATATTCATCACCACTGTCCCTTATGTTATTGTACTATTAAAATTATCAATTAAATAGTCATTTACATTTCTCTAATGATCAAGATTTGATTTCTTGTTTAAAAATAAGGTATTGAGATGAGAGAACAAAAAGTTATAATGGGATATCGCTTAATAACTCCATAGCTCCACAGCTCTACAGGTCCGATAGCCATCTTCTTCCTTTCTTCTTCCGATAGCCATCTTACAGCTTTGATAGCAATAGCCCAAATACTCATCTCTTTCCTCTTCCTTTCTCTTTGTCATACTTTCCTTTTAGTGGTTTTTAGGGTGATTTTGGCCATTTTTGGCCAAAAACTATCCATTTTTTCTCTTTTTTTTTTTTTAATTATGTTGCTATTAAATAACATGAAATGAAGTTTTTATCTTTAATCCTAGTTTCTTTGTTTGTTTTAGTGTTTATGGTGTTTGCTTATGACAACTAGATCTTTAGATCTAATTTGTAGTTATAGTTTTTTTTGTATTTTTTATGGTTGGATATGTCCAATGGAGCCTCTGATTGGTGGATTTCGACTGTCAGAAGATGATATACTGAAGAAAATTGTCAGATTCCGCTCCAGTCGTGGCACCTTAGTCACATCAGAATTTAGATGTCGACCATTAAGTTTTTTTTTCAGTATTTCATCGCCTAGATTCATATTATTTTTGTGTTTTTATGTACTATTTTAAGGTAAATGATATGTTTCTTTGTAAGTTTTTTAGACTGAGTTATGCACTATATTTGTATCAGTAGTGGTTTGTAACTCTTTCATAAATGAATGATATTTCATTTATGTTAAAAAAAAAAAGATTTAATTCCTTAGTCGCATCAGAATTTAGATGTCGACCATTAAGTTTTTTTTTTTCAGTATTTCATCGCCTAAATTCATATTATTTTTGTATTTTTATGTACTATTCTAAGATAAATAATATGTTTCTTTGTAATTTTTTTAGACTGAGTTATGCACTATAGGTTTGTAACTATTTCATAAATGAATGATATTTCATTTATGTTCAAATAAAAAAAAAGATTTGATTCCTTGAAAATCCAAAGCCAACTACTTTTCCCTTTCTTTGGGATTTTTTCTTCATTTGTTTTCGGGTGAAACAACAAATCTATACCATTTGTGCTGTGCAAGTTAATATCCTATATCCTTATATATCCAAAATGAAATATATATATATATATATATATATATTATTTGGATGTTAAATCCTAATCTATTTTTCAGGAATAATAATTTTTTTATTTAATATTATTTTTGCTAGTAAACTGATATTCTTATTTTTTTTTATTCACAAAATATCTTTTTATTTGAAGGAACAAACTAAAAGTCAAATGAATCATTTTTTTCAAAATTTTTTTTCATCTAATATTGAAATGTAATCCTTTTCCTTTTGTTTTTTTTTTCCCTATAACACATTTGCTACGGAAAATCACTCAATATAAAAACTTTAACCTAAGTAGTCACCTCAATCAATTTATCTAACCACAATTTAAATATGGTATATCAATAAGATGAAATATCTTACTTTAGTTGCAAGTTATTATTAGTTTAAATCACTAGATTATAAACTATAATTGGATTAATATTACTTAAAGATTATGGATCATTTTCTCTAAAATTAACATATTAACTTAATTATGACATATTATATAACAAAAAAAAATTTCATGTGTTGGATATAAAAAAGTAAAATTCATTTCTCCCTTCTATCTTTCTTGCCTATATTTATAATCCACCTACAAATAATTGTCTTTGTACCTTTCAAAAGGAGCAATTCTTTCCTTCTCTCACTTCAATCCTTTAAAAAAGAAAGTGCCCTTCACGCTCTCCAAACAGCGCGTAACGATACCTTTCCAGCTTGTTCTTACCTAATCACATTCATATCTTAGTTCAACTCCCAGAATCTTGAGAGAAACAACAGTTGTCCAGCAAGAACTTAACAGAGAGAGACCAAACAAAATTGAAGAAAACCTCAAAAATCAAGAAACCAAAGGAATCAAGAACCAAGAAACTACAAGAAACAAGAAAGATGGATAATATGTTATGTGATGAATTGCTTCAAGAAATCTTTACAAGAATCAAGAAACCATCATCATCTTCTTCTTCATCTGTTTCTTTAGTTTCTAAGAGGTGGTTACGCCTCCACCGCACCTCAATAACCTCTCTTTCTTTAAGACTAAATCTTGATAATTCAACAATTCAATCTTTATCTTCTCTTCTTGCTACGTACCCTTTTCTTTCTTCTCTTTCTCTTCTCTTCTCCTCTGACTCTACTGCATCTACAACGCCCACCACCAATGCAACAACAGCTTTTAACGATCATCTTCTTTTTATAGTTTCAACTTTTTGCTCCAAGCTTAAACACCTCAGGTTCTTGACTGGTCCTGTCTCTACTTCTTCTCTCATTTCTCTTTCTAATTCTTGTACCCTTCTTACCTCTCTTACTGTTTTTATTTATAGGCCTGTTTTCTTGAATTGGGTTGCCTATTTTTCTTGTTTGAAGGAATTATCTGTTTATGTATCTTCAATTGATGGTGTTGAGGATCGATTTAGAGGATCTGGGTTGTGTTTAAATGATGAAATTGGTGCAGAGTTGGGTTTGGAGAGTTTATATTTATCAGGGATTAAAAGGGATGATTCTGGTTTTGGTTGGTTATGGAGAAGTTGCAAAAAGCTCAAGAAATTGCAGTTGAAGTGTTGTGAAGGTGTTGGTGATGGAAGTTCCCTTTTGTCATTTATTGCCTGCTTGAAGGGTCTTCAAGAAGTGGAGTTAAGAACTTGTAGAAGTATAATTCATGGACTTCTACTAAGATTGGCTGAGCATTGTGGTTCTTTGAATTCTCTTTTAATTTATGATGGTGGTAGCAGAGAGGGTTTACTTCATTTTATCAGCAATTGCAGATGCAGTTTGCAAAAGCTTGATCTCAGATTACCTTTAGACCTCAACAATGATCATCTCATAGCTATGGCTATGAATTTTAGAAGTCTCTCAATTCTTAGGCTTCAGAGTTGTTGTCTTGTCACTGGTGAAGGGCTAAAAGCTCTTGGAATTGCTATGAGTTCAGTGCTTCAAGAATTGACATTGATAAATTGTGATGTTGTTGAAAGAGAGTCTGGATTGCTTGCTACATTAGGCCAGAATTTGAGACAATTAAAGAAATTAGACTTGTCTCATAATGAATTTTTGCTTGATAAAGAGCTCATTTCAATGCTTGTTTCTAGCAATTCTCTGATTGAATTGAAGTTAAGAGGCTGCAAAAGAGTTACTAGCATGGCAATGCTATCTATGTTCAAGAATTGCAAGCGATTAGAATGTGTTGATATTATGCATTGCTGTGGCATTGAAGCTGGGGCCATTGAGCTATTTTTCCTCAATTCGCCGCGGTTGAGAAGCATGCAAGTTGAAGACAACAAGATTTCTGATGTTGCTAAGAGATGGGCAGAGCATAAATTCATCGAAGTTGTTGCTTAATTATTCATGAATGAAAGAAACAACCAAGTTATTTAAGTTTCACAAGAACAAGATTATACATCACAAAAAAGAAAAATCTTGAATTGTTATCTTGTTGCTCATTGAAATAAATTACATTTGTACAGAAAGTTTCAAGCTTTTTAGTATCTGTGAATATGTATCAAAATGGCCGCAGTTAAGATTGAAGTATTGTGATTCTATGCAACAGATAAAGTGACTACTTATGGATTCAGTTTTAGTGTTGCCTTTGCTCTTTTCTGCTGTATTTTGACATCTCAACTCTCCGATGTAACTTGAATCATTTTCATCGAGATGCTGCTTACACATCATATAGTGCACTGTTTATATATATATATATTTGCTTGTAGTACTTGATGGCTCCATGGATTTCAATTGTTCGGAATTCAAGCCACATTGAAAGAACTTATTAATGTTTTAATATGGATTCCGACTATCCAAAATTTGAGAATTTTTTTTTTCATTCATTTTTAACTGAGAATAGAAAGATAAAGATAGAATCTTTGATTTATTAGTGCTTTAAAGGGGTTTTTATCACTTAACTACTCAACTTTCCACAAATTTAAAAGAATTTATTAATGTCTAAATGTTTTTTTTTTTTAATGCTCAAGGTTTTAGTCCTGATCATTTTTTGTTTTTGGAGAATCCTGCCTAAAAATATTTAAATTTGACATCCTTTATTATAGAAAAAAGTACTCCATTAGTACTAGGTCTAGCCCAAGCCCAATGTTGGAAATGAGCAACAAAAACAAATCCAGAGTAGAATCAGCACGGGAAGATGCTAAGATTTTGGACGGGTCAACATGCAGGCAGGGGGTGTGCAACCGGCTGGTTGGTTTGGTTTGGTTTGGAAGGAAAATATTCCAAACCGATAAGTTTTTGGTTATGTATTTATAAACATCAATCAAATCGCAATGAAGTGCATAAGTGGGGAATAAATTCGGATGGATCGATTCAGTTGATCAAATTGGGCTATTTAATTTAGGTTATATTTATTGAGCCCAATATAAAAAAATAGTTTTAATAAATTTCATTAAATGATTACAAGATATAAGATTCTCACAAAAAATATGGCCAGAGGCCTATTATAAATACATTATTTTAACCTGTAAACTCTCAAAATATTAACAAGTATATTACTTCTATCTTTACAAATCTTTATAAAAAAAATTAAATTATTCACAATTCATAATTGTTAGTAGCATGCCAAAAAAGAGTCACAAAAAAGAAGTCATAAGAAGGAAGGCCTTTCATTTTCAGGTTCTAACAAAAAGAGAATTTGCATATTCAAGAAAAAAAATCATATTCAAATATTAGAAAGTAATAAAAATAAAACAATTTTGGGGCTTAGATTTTATTTGTCAAATCATTAAAAGAATAAAACCTCATTTCTTGGCAGTAGCATTAAAAAAATGCCATCAAACCTAGAAATTTAAGCAGAATTATTTTTCTAGTTGATTCATATATTAAGAGGTGGAAGCATCATCACTACCTCAAAGTTAAAAAAGAAAACACATATAAATCAAAGTTTGAATTGGATATCCCTGCATAATCAATGTATAGATCACAAGTATTGGAAACACATTCAAGAATAATGGACTAAAGGTACTAAGGCACAGAAGGCTGACTAGGCAATAAACAGTAACTCAGTAAGTATATTCTGCAATAATAAAGTCAATAATTCCTGAAATTTTAAAGCCACATAAGAATATAAAATAACTAAGTAAAGATAAAGAATAGAGCTTTAAAAAGAGGCTCAGACAAACGTTTTCAAGTCACATAAGGAAGACAACTATATTTATGACTACACAAATAACTCAGTCACTAAATAAACATAACAAAGAATTCCATTCCTTTGCAAATCATACAACAAAAGGTGCAAAATTCATTATAGCCTCACAAATAGCAGTGCACTAATAACACAAAATGCACATAAAGCTGGTTGCACAAAAGCGACACAGGTACCAAATAAAAAAATAGAGGCACATAATTGATGTTGCTAATGCAACACAAAAATAATGGATGTAAATAGCCAGTCATAATAAAAGTCACAAATAAAATTTTAATATGCACATAAAAAAAACTTAAAAACTGAGTAATGATAGGCTAAATTACTAATTGTGTAAGAAAACCATATTTAGATTGCATTTAAGGATGGGCCAATACCAACTAGGCCTAATTCTGCAATAAAAGAAAATAAAGTTAATTAAATACTATTAATTATTATTACTTAAATGATACAAAATACAATTCAATTAAATTAACTTACCCTTTTCAAAGTTTTCAAACTTCTTAATAGTCTTTTTTAATTAAAAATAGCTTTGAAGCCACTCGTAGCCAATCTTGGGGTGTAAATCAATACTTCCACCAATTTAGGAGTCAATGAACTCTTAAATATATTTAGATTTCTTCTACTGATACTGAAAACTGATTCAGAAGCAACATTAGAGATTAGGATAGTCAACACATTACGAGCCAATCGAGAGAAGGTTAGGAATCTCTCTGAATTTAATTTCCACCACCTTAGCACATTAAAATTCCCTTCCTCCTCTACAATTGCCTCATTAATATATATATATATATATATATATATATATATATCTAATTCAGATCTCATACATCCACCAATACCAGTCTCCATCTTATGCTTTTTAAATTTTTCTTTAAATGCTGATATTGATTTTCCAATTGACACATTACCAATAAAATCATATTAACTACATTCAGTTAAGAGGCTACTTTGTGATTGACTTTTATTCACATTTATAGATTGATATATAGAAACATAGTTAGCATACAGCTCAATTAACGTAGACTTCACTAAAGAATACAAGCTGGTACCTTTTTTATCACCATACATTTAAGCTAATGAAAACTCCATATATTCCAACTTATCTTTAGGATCCAATATGTTAGCAAAAAAAATCAAAAAATTCATTTTTTCAGGATTCTCCTAATACTTATCAAATTTAGCTTTCATGTTCATGCCCATTAACATAATAAAATTATCATCAGATTCCTTCATGTCATTCAACATGTAATGTAGATCAAAAATTTTATTAAAAAATGAATTTGTAGTCACATAATGAGAATTAGAGATTCTCATGTCATAAAATGTTACAACAATAAAACTCATTTTCTCATTGCCTGCCAATCAAAGAAGTCTGGTACTTCACCTAAGTCTATCCTAAATGTAATTTTTAGTTCTTTAAATTTCTCAAATGTATTTTCATATATAGATGCAGTTTTCAATATCATATAAGTTGAATTCCACTTAGTTGACATATCTAGTAATAAGGCATACTTAGTTTCAATACTAACTAAATCACCATACTCTTTGAACTTCCTTAACCTAGTTAGTGAATTTTTAATGTATCTAACAGCTTCTCTAAATCTTTTAACTAAAATAAAAACATCTTTTAACCCTTCTATTACATGATTAGTATGTTGATCAATCTCAAATTAACCATTGTTTTAACTTTAACAATCAATTTTTAATTACTAATATATTTGTTTAAGTGTGATTATAAGTTAGATTAAAAGCTTTTGACAAAGCTAGCACTAGAGGTTGAATGAAAGCTTTATTAAAGTCCTCAAAGGTCCCTCCTAATGCCCCTTAAAGTCACATGGATGATCACAAATCATATGAGATTAATTGGAGTCTAAATATATAAGTTTAACCAGAGTTGACTGCCGCTCATGATCCTGTCACGATCGCGAGGTTACCCGTAAGGGTATCTGATTGGCAATGCACGAATTGAAGAGTTTGAGCTGAAGAAGACCTGCCCTACTCATGATATGCTCCTCACGATCGTGATATGAGTAGTTCTCACGATCGTGACAAGCTTCCAACGGGCAAATTTCACCTCCAACAATCATATTTTTATCCCTCACGATCGTGAGGAGTAGGTAATGACCGTGACAAGCAGCTTTCCTATAAAAAAGCTAAAACTGAATTAAATAAAGATGAAAGTGATTTTGGATGTGCTTGGAGGTTTCTAACAGCTAGTTTTTTATGTTCAACTATAAATACAAGGTTTAGAACTTCATTTAAGAAGTTAGAGAGTTAGTGGAGAAAATTAATTGTGCTAATTTATTGAAGAAAACTTTATTTCTTTAATATTTTCTCTTGTATACTATTTGATTGTAAACAAACTCAATATTCACCCTTTTGTGAGAGTTGGGTGAGTGTTAGAGATAGGATTCTTTCATCTACTCATTCTTTAGGGTTAAAGAAGTGAGTGGTGAGGTTCTTTCTCTTTAGGTTAGTGTTGAGCCTTTGTAAAAACACATCGATTATAAAGATTATGAGTTAGCCTTGAAAACTCTTGTATAAAGATTCAAGTGTAAGCCTTAAGAAAAATAATTGGGTTGTAAGAGGTTAGTGTTGAGCCTAGAAAAAACACATTTATAAAGGTTTGGTGTGAGCCTCAAAACACTTATATCAATGTTGAGAAATAAGATTGAGGTGGTTCAAAATCCTAACTTGGGGATAAGTTAGGTAGAAGATGTAGGATTGGTTGATAATCCGAACTCCTTAAAATCATTGTGTCTTTATGTATGTTGATTATTTCCTTTCTTGTTCTTATCCTCATTATTGTTGTTAAGTGTATAGGTTAAGCCCCTTTTTTTAATCCCTTTCTAATTTCTTCTTAATTTTTTAAATTTCCTTTAAACTACATATTAGCCTTATTCACCCCCTCTAGGGCTTTTCACCTTCATTTACAACCAAGTTAAGTATGTATGCAATGTATCTCATATGTACATACTTAATTCTAACAATGCTTCCGCACCAACTCATCATTTTCTTTTTAAAAGAAGTTAATACAATGTCATTGGATGATGCATTATGTACAGTGATAATGAACACATTCTTAATCCCTTATTCCAGTAAACACATTTCTAAATTCTTAGTTATGTACTCACCCCTGTGTAAGGTAACAGGCACAAAGGAAAGGATTCACTTTTGCAGCTTCCATTCATCATTTATGAAATGTGCACTGATGCACATATAGTTTATTCTTTAAATTGAAGTTCATGAGTCAGTTGTAAGACTGACTTTTTGATTATGGGATATTAAAAAATTCTTTAATTTCAACCTCTCCTCTAGGTATAAATCAAAACAATCCCTAGATATAGTCCATCTGGATGGAATCTTAAATCTAGGACATGCAACACTCATAAAATTTTTAAATCCCTCCCCTTCAATAAATTTAAAAGGCAGTTTATCTACCATGACCATATGTGAAAGTGTTTTTCTAATTGATTCATGATTAAATTTTCAAGTACCCATAATCCCAACAAATTCAGTGCCTTCAGTAACATTTTTAGGTTTAAATGTTAATAATGCTTGTCTACTGTCTTTTATTATATGAATTTTTCAAACAGTAAAGAATATGATATCTCAAGGAAGAGGTTCTATGTTTTTTAGGTTGACTATTAAAAATTTTACACTATATAAACATTTAGCTTTTACTAAATTTTATGAGTCATTTTTAATTTGCTCGAAGTGCTCCTACACAACAGATTTGGACTCAGTTTCTTTTCTCTTCTTCTTTATAGGTTATGATTGCTCAATAAATTATTTCTCTATTTGCTCTATATTTTATTTTTCTATATATGCTTCCACCTCATTTATAGGTACATCAGTGATACTAATACTAGTGTTATTGCCACTGGTAGTAGCCATCTATAAAAATACAATACAAATAATATTAAAATCATTTTAACCTCATAACATAAATTTTATTATGTTAATGGGCATAAACATGAAAGCTAAATTTGATAAGTACTGGGGGAATCCTGAAAAAATGATTTTTTTTTGATATTTTTTAACTAACATATTGGATCTAAGAGATAAGATGGAATATATAGAGTTTTCATTAGGTAAAATGCATGGTAAATCAAGAGGTTCTAGCTTATTCTCTTTAGTGAATTATTAGCTTTATTTGAGTTATTTGGTAATATGTTGCTTTATATAATACTGTTAATATGACTGAAAGTCAGTCACAAAGTAGCGTCTTACTTGAGAGAAATCAATCTGATTCCATGCCTAATATATCATTTAGAAAACTAATCTCAGTGTTGAAAGCTAAGTTTGAAAAACATAAGATAGAGACTGATATTGGTGGAACCAAAAAGATCTAAATTAAATATATACTTAAATGAGTCAATTATAGAAAAGGAAGGGAATTTTAATGTGCTAAGGTGGTGGAAACTTAATTCAAAGAGATTTTCAACCCTCTCTCGATTGGCTCGTGATGTGTTGGTTGTCCCAATCTCTATTGTTGCTTCTAAAACTGCTTTTAGCATTAGCGGAAGAGTCCTATATGTAGGAGTTCATTGACTCACCAAATGATGGAAGCATTAATTTATACCCAAGATTAGCTTTGAGTGGCTTCAAAGCCAATTTCTATTGAAGAGGCTATTGAGGAGGTTGAAAAATTTGAAAAGAGTAATGCTATTTCAAATGATTTTCAATTTATATCATATGAATAGTGCTAATTAATAGTATACAATTAGGTTTCTTTTCTTTTATTACAAATTTACCCTCTAGTTGGTGTTGTCCCTATTGGCACATCCTCATATATAATCTGATTATGGTCATTTACATGCTTAGTAAATTAGCCCATCATTCACTTAATTTTTACTATGTTTGATGTGCATATTTTTTTCCTTTTTATGACTTTTTTTTATGACCAATCACTTGCATATATTATTCTTGTGTTGCATTAGCAACATTAGCTATGTGTCTCTTTTATTTATTTGGTATCTACATTGCTTTTTGTAACCAACTTTAAGTGCATGTTGTGTTGTTGTTGCATTGCTTGTTTGTCACTTTTTTTGGCTATGATGAAGCTTCCACCTCTTATTTTCTAATTTGCAAAGGAATTATTAGCTGTATTTCTTTAGTGATTGAGTTTTCTTTGTTGCCAGAAATATAGTTGTCTTCCTTATGTGACTTGAAAATAGTTTTATGAGCCTCTTTTTTAAAGCTCTATTGTTTATCTTTACTTCTTTCTCTTATATTCTTATGTGGCTTTATAATTGCAAAAGAATTATTGACTTATACTTAGTGAGATACTTGCCTTACTGCCTAATCTGCCTTTTATCCCTTAATACCTTCAGACCATTACTCTTGAATGTGTTTCCACTACTTGTGATCTATGCACTAATTTTGCAGGGAGTATCCAATTCAAGCTTTGATTTATATGTGTTTTCTATTTGAATTTTGAGACAATGATGATATTTCTACCCGTTGTTGGATAAATCAACACTTGAATGATTCTGCTTAAGTTTTTGGGTTTAGTGGAATTTTTATTAATGTTGCCTCAAGAAATGAGGCTTCATTCTGCTTATAATTTTACAAATAAAATCTTAGACTTAATATTTTTTTTGTTACAATCTACTGAAATTTGGAACTGATTTTTTCTTTTGCTTAAATACGCAGATTCTTTTTTTGTTGGAAATGGAAGGCCTTTTTTTTGTGACTCTTTTTTGGAAAGCTATTAACAATTCTAATTTTTATATTATGAATAGTTTAGTTTTCTTTTTTTGGTAAAGATTTGTAACTGTGAAGATAGAAGTTAAGATATAAGTAAATATAAAACAATGTATTTGTAATGGGCCTTTGGCCATATTTTTTAGTAAGAGCCTTAGGTTTTGTAATTTATTAAATTTTTTTGGTATTAGACTCAATAATTATAGCCCATATTGATAGGCCCAATGAAATAGCCTAATCCGATTAACTAAACCAATTAACTTGAATTTATTCCCCACCTAAACCATCAGTTCCACCATTAAATTCACCGCGGTTTGGTTTATTAACTCTTTGCATGATTAATGTATTGATTAATCTCAAATCAACCTTGGTTTTGACTTTAACAATCAATTTTAGTTGTTAGTTTATTCATTTAAGTGTAATTATAAGTTAGATTAAAGTCATTGATAATGTAAGCATTAATTGTTGAATTAAAGCTCAATTGAAGCCCTCAAAAGTCCTCATAAATATCCTTAAAAGTTATATGGATGATCATGTTGGGTTTTTGGTTATAAATAAGCAGTAGAAATAAAAATTTTAATTATTCAAAACCCTCACAGGATCCATGTAATTCGGTTAAATTAACAAATTGGTTATAGAATCTCACCACGACAATCACAATGTGAGACTATCGAAAGGACGAGAGGGGGTTCACTCTGGCGACACCCTACCTCGAGCTTTTGTACGTTTTGTCAGATTTAAGACGTTGCTATTAAAGTCACGTTCTCTACCAGTATCCACATGAACAGGATGCCCAAAGCGATGCTGGTGTGCTAGCACATTTCTCACAATTTTCTCTCTGTGTTTTTCTTTTCTCAAAAGAATGAAAATATGAAACAATATTTGAATAAAAATCCTACAGAAAAAGATGTATATATATACATCATTTAAGATTTTACTAACCACTCATTTACCAAAATAGTTTTGGTATGTCAATAATCACTTTCCTATAGAAGGATTTTATTTATCAAAAATAATTTTTGATATATATATAAATACAATTTCTTTTTAAAGGATTTAATTCAAATTTAAATCCAGTTATGGTAACTATTACCATAAATAAATAATACACACATATACACACACACACATAGATATATATGCAAAGAGAGAAAACTACCTTATTGGATAGATATACCTAATATCCGTTTTGGGCCTGTTCGAAGTGTGCAACCTTATAAGTTCACACAACATTGGTAGTGGGCTTGAAATTTCCTTTTTAGCCCATAAATCATAATTGGTCTCTAGCAAGATATTATGACTACCCAAGTCATATGAAGGTCGGTAATCCGACATAACCTATTTCATAATAAATATTACAATCCTTTTATCACACGATATATTCGATTAAACATAAGGCATGATTTATCTCATCCTTATATAATTCAATCATATTATTTCTTGATCTTAAGTAGGCTGAAATTGATGACCCCTTATTAATTAATTTCAGTATGACCATGTATTTTTATTTAGTCTAACTTATCGAGGGGCCCGTAGATATTTTCTCATGATCAGTGAGGGATAAATTCTTTCTTGATCACTCATATTCTTCACATGATTCATTTTATATCTAATAATAATCTATTATATTATTCTATTAAAGATAACCTTAGAATATGTCAAAATATTGAACTCATCATGTAAGACTCTATGATGATCTCAGGTCAGAGGACCAAAATAGTATCATTGTGATGAGAATAAATTATGACAATTATCCATATAGTATTCTCATAGCGGATCAATCCAGTACATCCTATGTACCTATGATTTGACTTAGTACATCATATACATCAGTAAAACATGATCATAAGTTAACCTCATACTATTCTTCCATAATAATAACTGACTAGGGATGATTTAGAATATAATTCAATTTTCATCTAAGAATTTTACTATCAAGTCACACACTTGATGATCTTAGATAGAATTAACTTATTCATGGAATTTAAGAGAGTCAAAATGATAAAAATGCCTCTTTATTATTAGAATGCAAAATGACATAGTCACAATATGGCTATAATATAATTGGCCTAGGACAAATCACTAATACATCATAACTCATGAGAGGTTAATTGGAGCTAAAAACATGAAGTTTTCTAAAGGCCAGACGTCGCTCACAATCCTGAGCAGCACCAAAGTAAAGCCTTTTCTCCTCAAAAAGAGCTTGAGCCCCTCATGATCTCTTCTCATAATTGTGACATGTCTAGTCAAGATCCTAAGGAGATTATCACGATCTTAAGGAGCCATCCAATGGTTAAATTAATGAGTAATGGTCATATTTTTGAATGTCACGATCTTGAGGGTGCCGCTCATGATCTTGAGCAGACAAAGTTCTACCAAAAGTTAAAATAATATTAAATAAAGATGGAGGTGATTTTGGATGAATCTAAGGTTTTCTAACATCTATTTTTTTTTTACCTCCAACTATAAATACAAAGCTTAAAACTTCATTTATGAAGTTAGGGAGTTGGTGGAGTAAATTGATTATGTAAATTCATTAAGCCAAACTTTATTTTTTTTGTATTTATTCTTTGAATATCTATTATTTATAAACAAACTCTTGTTGAGTTTGTAACTATCCTTCTTATGAGAGTTGGGTGAGTATTTAGTTAATAGGATTCTTTCTTTTACTCATTCTTGGGGTTAAGAAGTGGGTGGTGAGATTTCATTCAACTTTAGGTTTATGTTTGTCCTTTGAGAAAAATACTTGATTGTAAAGATTTTGAATTAATCTTGAAAACTCTTGTAGAAAGATTTAAGTGTGAGCCTTAAAAATACTTGAAAAAATATTAGTGTTGAGCCTAGAAAAATACATTGGAGATTGGTTTGTGTTGAGCCAAGAGAAATACAAGTTATTATAAGGTTAGTGTTGATCCTTAAAATACTTTATTGTACACAATTTTGGTAATAAGATTGGTATGGGTGATTGAAAGTCCTAACTTGGGGATAAGTCAGGTAGAGGAGGAGGATTGGTTTAGAATCTGAACCTCTATAAATCCTTGTATTTATTGTTTCTTTTCTTGTTCTTCTTTATATCCTTATCCTTGTTCTTATTGTTGATTGTGTTGGTTAAGTTAGTTAGTTAATTCCTTTCTAATCTCCTTTTAGTTTTTTTATTTTTCTTTAAACCATATATTTATTGCAACTGAAAACCCATCGGTTTAACATACTATGGCCCCGAACTGAACCAACCCATATATATATATATAAAGAAAAAAATGAAATTTCACATCCAGCACAAAAATAAATTGCAACCCTAATTTTTAAAAAATGGAAGAATAATTATAATTAACTAATTAAAACAAATTAAAATTAAATAAATATAAGAAGAAACATCAAACAATTTTTTTGAGAGACAAAAGATGGATCTTTCATTCATTGAAGATTAAAAGTATATCCTGATAAACATATAATAGAAATAGAAATATAATCAAGAAGTACCAAAATAAACCTCTCACTTAAATTGTGAAATTGTTGGCCGCTATTATTCAATCGCATTGACACAACTATTTTTATTTGCAATCTGACAATCGATTTAACAATTTATATGCTACATTCCAATGCGTTGATTAGCCATAAATTGACTTTTTAATTTTTAACTAAGGTTTATTATAGAAATATCAACAAATATTTTACAACGAAGAAAAATATAAAATCCATAAAGAATAACTAATAAAATCCTATAAAAGGTATATTAGGAACTCACCAAAAGAAAATTTCAAAATTTCAAAAAAAAAAAAAACAAATAGAGTAGAAATCTATATTTATTGGAAGTACAATTTTTTTTTTTAAAAAAAAAAGCAAAAGAAATAGAAAAAGCAATAACAGTGACTAAAAAAAATTTTTATAAAAAAAAAAATTAAAAGAAAAGAGAGAAAAGATATTTAGAATTTTCCCAATGATTTGAGTAGGTAAGATTTTAATAAGTACAAAATTAGATTAATTATCCTAAAAATTAATTAAGCCAATCTAAAAATAAAACTATTATGTTAAGTGAAAAATAAATCTAACTCAAATGTACTATCTTTTTCAAAATCAAATTATTTTAATTAAATTGACAAGATAATATTTTATAAAATAAAACACAAATATTTTAAGAGTTAAATTGATGTGTACTTAGCTTGATAATTCAATTTTGGAATGTGCTATTTTTCTTTAAAAAATTGTTTCAAATAATAAGCTTTAAAATTTTCATGGTGGAAAATTTCTTATCCTTTGTGGATGTTTCTCTCCTATCTGCGCTAGGGTTAGGGTTTTCTAATCCTAGTTTTGATTAGAGTTTCATTTTCTTTTCTTCTTCCTTTTGTGAAAATCTTGCTCTTTTCCTATTGTAGTTTCTCTAACCGTGTTTTGTGTTTTTTGGTTGACTACTTAGTATGGATGATTCTATTTTGAATTTATATGGTGATCTCAAGCTCACTGATGAATAAGCAGATGTTGTAGATCTGGAGGATATCATGGATGATAATCAAGATGAGAATACTCACCTATCCTTAATTGGGTACATCTTATCGAAGAGACCCTTACTAGTGAATGCGGTGAAGAATGCATTTTACTATGGCTTGGCATTTATCTCTGTGAGCACAACTCCACAAGTGCACATATCATGACAAGTAGTAAAGTGATGAGTGAATATCGTTCCCACGAGAAAAGAACTGCTAATTACCAACTATTTATTATTTTTATTAGCTAGCAAATTCAAAATCAAATAAAGTGTAATAACTAAAACTAATTTCTAAATGAAGAACTAAAATAAATTAACTTAAAAACAATCAATAGAAGACACTAGAGCTTAGTTTTATTTCACTAGTTAGAACTTAAATTACGGAATTAAATATTGAGTGCAATTTATTATATATTTTTGAGTTGAATTTTAATGAATTTTGAATAATTAAGTAGTTATGTTTGGGTAGAAATTAGATTTAATTAGGATTTATTTTCATTTAATGTTTTATTTATGATTTTATTATCTTTTTAGTAATTTTTATTAGTTTAAGTATTTTTAGTAATTATTTCCCCCTTTTTGTAGGTAAAGTCTAGAAGAAAATTTCAAGTATCGTGGGATGTATCGTGGCATACTGGAAGTCGTGTGCTCATCTGGATATTAACAAGTTACGACATAGCTTGCGACACGGCCAGAAGGAAGCCATGCCGTATACTAAATGATGCGACACAGCATTCGACACGACATGAAGGAAGCCACGCTGAGCCGAAAAAGCTTCCTTTTCAAGAAACCAAGTGCAATTAGGTTTTCAAAAAGACTTGGCTTATATAAGAAGAGGGGAGGGAGATTTTTGGGGCATCAGAACTCTTCTAATTTTCATTCTTTTTACTTCTACTCAATTTCTTAGAGATACAATTTGGTTCTTAACGAAGATTGAAGATTGAAGAAGGAAGATTTAATTTTATCTTTTTGTTCATCGCCACAACTAGGCGTGGCTAATCTCCTTTAGGGTTTAGATTTTTAAAACTAGTCTATTACTTATTTGGATCTTAATTTCCTTTCAATAAATTAATTTTTAGTCAATTTTACAAGTTGTGCTTAATTATCTTGTGTTTGATTTAGGCCTGATTGAATGTATATTTTTGGGTAAATTAGAGACAACGAAAGTTATATGATTTATTAGCTCATAGACTTGTAAAACTTAGGAACCTCGATCACGAAAGTAGACGAATCCTTCGGGGAGTATTAAATTGCTAAAGAACTTAATGAACCCTAGTTAATTAACTTGACCATGAAAATAGGCAGTATTTGGCTATGGTATTCTTGAATGATCTCGAAAGAGACTTTGAGTAATTTGAGTAATTTATCCTTAACTGAGTTAATGAATTGAATTGGGAATTGATCCTGTAAATCAAGTAATAGCTAGTGGAGCAAATCCGAACTCTAATTTTTAATTATTGAATTTTAATTTTTAACATTTCAGATTTAACATGTTCATTTTCAATTGTTAAGTTGTCATTTCAATTCATCAATTATTATTCTGTTAGCTTGTAGAGATAAAATTAAGGCTAGTACTTGGTATCAATCTCCTTGTGGGAATGATACTTTTACTCAAATCTATATTACTTGAAGCGAACCGTGGACTTGTGGAATTTGCCCAACATTAAAGTCAACTATTAAATTATTGATATAATTAAGAGTAAATTATTTCATATTATCTAAAGTCTCTTTCGAGATTATTCAAGCATGCGAAGATTAATTACTAACCTATTTTAATGATTACTATTTAATCAAAACTCATTAAATTCTTTAATAATTTATTATTCCTTTAAGGATTCGTCTACTTTTGTGGTCGAATTACGTAAGTTTTAAAAGCTAGCAATTTACTCAACTTTTATTGGTAGCAAATTACCCATAAATTTGCAATCAATTGGGCTCTTAATTAATTATAATACATTAAGCATAACTCATAAAATTAATTGAAATCAATTTACTAATAGAAAAATAAAAATTCCAATAAGATCCTAACTAGTTACTCCAAAATCAAACTCTAAATTAATTTAGTTATTCATGATAAAAATTTCTAACACCATAAAAAAAAATCAAACAGGAATACAAAAGATAGAGAAAGAAGTATAAGAAAAACTCGTTGGAAATAATCTTCAATCCTTGTTAAGTACTTAATTCCATATTTAGAATTTAGTATATTCATCTCTAGCATTCATTTTCTTTATGTTTCTTCCCCTTTTTATAGTCTTCTTAATTAGGGATATGATTAGCCTTTGATTCCCTAAAATTTTTAGCTAAAAAAGAAGGAAAAATAGCCCAAAGAGTTGCCCAAAATTACAGCACCCTACAAGTAGTGCCACAGTACCACAAATTCTATTTAAATCTGCATGAACAACACCCAGAGCATTGCAGCGCTTTCAGAGGGCATTGAGGCACCCTTACTTATATCCTTCTTTTAAATTTTAAATAGTTTAGCTGTTAGGAATCATAGTATATTCACGCAGCAAAAATTAAAATTTTAAACGTTCGAAACCCTTACATGATTCATGTAATTTGATTAAATCAATAAAATGGTTCTAGAATCTTACCAAGACGAATACAAGGTGAGACTGTTGGATGGATGAGAGGGGTTTCACTTCGGTGACACCTTACCTTGAACTTTATGTCTTCTATCAGATTAAGACGTCGCTACTTCAGCCATGTCCTCTACTAGTTACCATACAAATAGAATGCCTAAGAAACGATGCTGGTGTGCTAGCACTTTTTTCCTCATAATTTTCTCTTTACACTCTATATGGTTTTCATTTATTTTCTCTAAAAGAACGAATGATAAAAGGAATAGATAAAAACCCTAAAGAAAGAGACACATAATTTTAGGGTTTTACTAACCCCTTACTTATTAAAATAAATTTGGTATATGTATATATGCTTTCTTTTCAAAAGAATTTGATTTATATACCAATATATATATATGCAAAGAGGGAGAGGTTTATTGGGTAGATATACCTAAAATTCATTTTGGTCTTATTCCAAGTGTGTGACCCTATAGGTTCACACTATATTAGCAGTAATTTTAGGCCCATAAATTATAAGTGGCCTTTAGCAAGATATTATGACTACCCAAGTCATATGAAGGTCGGTAATCCGACATAATATAATTTATAATAAATATTACGGTCTTTTTATCACACGATATCTTTGATTGAACATAAGACATGGTCTATGTCATCTTATATAATTCAATCATATTATTTCTTAATCTTAAGTAAATTGAAATTGATAAGCTATTATCAATTTATTTTATCATGGCCATATATTTTTCTTTAGTCTAACTTATCAAGGGACCTATAGATATCTTTCTCATAATTAGTAAGGGACAAATTCCTTCTCGATCACTTATATTCCTCATATGATTTATTTTATATCTAACGACAATATATTCCATCATCTTGTTAAAGATAATGTTAGAATGTGTCAAAATATAGAACTCATCATATAGGACTCTATTATGATCTCAGGTCATAGGAATAGCATAATACCGTTATGATGAGAATTACTTATGATAATTATCTATACAATATTCTCATAGCAGGTTGATCCAGTACATCTTATGTACCTATGAGTTGACTTAGTACATCATATATATAATTAGTAAAAAATAATCATCAGTCAATCTTATATTAGTCTTCGTTCATTATTGTTCCTACAATAATGACCGAATAGAGACAATTTATAATATAATTTAATTTTCATGTAAAAATTTTACTATCAAGTTACACACTTGATGACCTTAGATAAAATTAACTACTTATGAAATTTAATAGAGTCAAAATGATAATAATGAAAATGCCTCTTTATTAATAAAATACAAAATGAGAAAGTCAAAATATGGCCATAACATAATTGGCCTAGGTCATATCACTAATACTAGCTTGCTAAAATTACCAAAATACCCACACAACATAACAATGCACATATAAGTAGAAAAATGAGGAAAACGAGGATTCTAACTACATATTTACTAATTTTAAATCTATTACTAATATAATTTCACTAAAAATTTTAAATTAAACATCCAAAAATCATACTAAAATAAAACACAACAATCTCATGACTTCTATAATTATTCTTTTGAGTTTTATTTTTTTCGAATTCAGTTCTATTCTCTGTATGATAAATGTAAGGTTTTGTAGAAAGGCCTTTGGCATTTTGATAAGTCTCTTATTGTTCTATAAGAGATTTAATGGTGCAAATTTAGCCAGTCTCAAGGTTGATCTGGCATTGTTTTGGGTCAGAATCTACAATATGCTTTAGTTAAGTATTTGGAGATAATTTATGATTGATTGTATTGAGTTTCTTAATAGAGTATAATAATTATAAATACATAGTTATTACAACTATAATATGATAACAAGTAACAAGATAATAATAACTAAACAACTCTAATAGTTATCTTGATACGCCCTCACGAGCTGAAGGCTGAAGTGATGAGAGCCGAAGCTTATCTGCAACCAAACTAAAAAATTATTTACTTAATGGTTTAGTCATTATATTGGCAAGATGATCAGCAGAAGACATATTACCAATAGTAACACATTTGCTAGCGACCAAATCCCCGTGCAAAATGGAAATCTACCTCAACATGATGTGTGCAAGCACTAAAATAGGATTGGTGGAGAGAAAAATGGCATCGGCATTATCACACCAGATGTGTGGTAGAGTAAATGGCAAAATTCCAAGTTTAAAAAGTAAAGTTGTAAGCCATTTAATTTCAGCACAAACATCAGTAACAACTTTGAACTCATACTTGGTAAAAGATCTTGTAATAGGTCTCTATTTTTTTAAATTCCAGGTAATCAAACTCTTCCCAAGAGATCGTCTATCATCAAGGCATCCAGCCCAATAGGCATCAACATATTTAGAGTAATAAATAATAATCCTCGACAAGGCATTCCCTTTAGATAATGTAGAACACATTTCAATGCTTTAAAATGTATACTAGTTGCATAAACTAACAGAGTTTATTGATCGTAAAGGATATATCTAGTCTAGTTAGAGTAACATATTGTATACTACCACAACATTATCGATATTTGACCACTTTAATATTAGATAAGGCAGTGCCATCATGAACTGAAAGAGAATGACTAGTAGCCATTAGTGTGCTATAGGGTTTTGAATACTACATATCCATCTTCTTCAAAATTTTATTGACATAAAACTGTTATGAAAGAGAGATACCTGCTGAGAGTAATGTACCTCAAGACCTAAAAATTAATGAAGCTTGCCTAAATCTCATAATTGAAATTCATATGATAATTTATCAATGATGGAATTAACCATTACAAGATCATTGCCTATGACAATTACATCATTAACATATACCAATAGAAAGCATCGGAATGAACCATGATAGAGAAATAAAGAAGAGAAAGGTATTGAGCCACTGAAACTAAGCTTTAAAAGTATGTTTAAGACCATATAGAGATCTTTATAGCTTATAAACAAAATCACGATAATCCTTATTAACAAATCCCTGAGGTTGAGACATGTACATTATTTCATCAAAATGACCATGAAGAAATGCATTACTAACATCAAGTTACCGGAGTTCCCAACTATTAATAATAGCAATAGATAGAATGACCTTAACTATGATTAGCTTCACCATCGGACTAAAAGTTTCATTATAGTCTAGACCGTATTCTTGAGTGTACCCTTTGGTGACTAAACGAGCTTTAAAATGCTTAATAGAACTATATGTATGGCATTTAATTTTATACACCTAACGATTGCCAATAACATTGACATTGGAAGGACGAGGTACTAATTCCCATGTATTGGTACGTTGCAATGTTTCCATCTCAAGTTCCATAGCTTTTCACCATTTTGAATGTTTTAAAGCCTGAGAATAAAAAGGCGGTTCAGATTAAATATTGAAATTAGTGGAGGAAGGAGTAATTAAATTGGCGACGAATTTTAATTTTATAGTGGAAGGGCGTAGATTCATTGGGTGTGTGCAATATGGAGGAAGTTGAGTTGAAGATGAGTTATTAGATAGAGAAATTAGAAGATAAAAAAAGTTTTAAACCATCAGGATTATAGAGTTGGGTAGAGGGAGTATTTGTGGGTATAGAAGAGTTGGATAAGATAGGGGAAGAAGAATTTGAATTATGTTAGAAAAAGGTGACAAGTTTATCATCATTAGGAAGTGGATGAGAGTCTGAATTTGAAATGGAAAATAAAGGTAGTTGAGAGATGGCATTATAAACATGATAAGAAATTTGAAGCCATGGTTAGGAATTGGTTAAGTATTAGGATGGAGCACAAGCTCTTGAAAGTGTTTGTATGACACAATATTGTCATTTCAGTTTCCATGGCATGTCTCCATTCAGAGAAGGTAGAAGCTTAGTGAAAAGTGGTGGGTTTGGTTTGAGTTAGTGACATTAAAGATTCAGTTTAGGATGCTGAGGTTAAAAGTGGACTAGAAGTAGTGACAATATTGGCTAGATGTTTAGGTTGTAAGGTAGTCGGGCGCAAAGTTATAAGATGTGTGCATTTAGTTAGAGTACATAGAGAAGGTGTATTTTCGGTAATTGTGGGAATTGGTTCAGATGAGGTAGGAATATTGAGATCAACAAAGAGTTTTAAACCATTGGGATCGAACAAAGTTTTTATGATGTTGTGATTTAGTAATGGTGATTTGGATAAAATTTTAGATGGCGATAAGGGATGGGAAGTAGGTGGTATTTGAGTTAGTGTAGGAGATGAGGATAAGGAAGTAGTTTGGTTGGATGGTGTTAATAAGGAGTTATCGGGTAGAGTTTAAGCTGAAGTAGAAGATATAGAGTTTGAATGAGATTGAATTAGGTTGGGTACTTGGGATAAGTTATTTTTAAAAGAATTGGATATTGTATTCTCAACAGGATTTGAATAAGAGATTTAGAGCTATGGAGATATTAAATTTTGAGAGGGAGAAGAAGTACATGTGCGATTAATTTGATGAAAGGGAAAAATGGTTTCGTCAAACTCCATATATCGAGCAATATAAATTCTGCATGTGTCTTTGTTAAGGTAATGATAGCTAAGGTGGTTCGGAGAGTATCCTATAAAAATACACTGCTTTGACCAAAATGAAAATTATTGTTTGTTGTATGGTCGGAAAAGTGGATATACTGCACAACTAAAAACCTTAAAAAACAAATAATTAGGTGAACTGTTATAGAATTTCTAAAATGGAATATTATTTGACAAGGATGAGCTTGGCATGCGATTAATTAAGAAAATAACAATCTCAGAAGAAAATTTCCAGTACTTGAATGGTGCCCCACAGTGTCCCAGTAAGGCTAATCCAATATCCATAATATGCCGAATTTTTCTTTCAACTATTCCATTTTGTTCATATGTATGAGGATAAGAAATACAATAAATAATCCCATTGTTCTGAAAATGTTGAATTAAAGGACGATATTCACCGCCCTAATCCAAATTGAAAGATGTAATTTTACATTTGAATTGTCTTTCCACCATAGCTTGAAATTGTCGAAAAACACTTGGAACATCACTTTTAGACTTAATTGGGAATAGCCATGTAAATAATGAGAAATCATTAATAAAAATCATAAAAAAATCTATCACAGTTGATGAACATATTGGAGCAAGGCCCCACACATCTAAATGAATTAAATCCAAAAGAGCAATGCTTTTGTTATTGGTAATAGATAATGATAGTCTATGCATTTTACTTAAGCAACAAGCTTCATATTTATTTGATGAAATTCTAGCTGATGAACAGGCAAATGAAACTGAGACACTATATCATAAACTATCTTGTAATTTCGATATCCAAGTCTGGCATGCCAATTTTCTAAAGTAGCCAAGAATGCCGCAGCTAGATGTTTACTAATATCAAGAAATTATTTATTGCAACTTATAGAGACAAAGTTCAGTTGTTCCTTGAAGAAGAGGTTTCCTCGTGTCTTAATCCTTAACAAGACAATGATCAGAATAAAACTAAAAAAAGTAATTATTATTATCACATAGTTTTTTAATAAATAATAAAGGCTTTGTGATTGTGGGCACATGTAAAACATCCTTCAAAGCAAGCAATTTTAAGGGAGAAGGACGTCTACCAGAACTAGTATATTTAATAAGTAAGTCGGTACCATTCCCAACTAGCAACTTGTCCTTACCCTTATATTCTTCAAAGATACTGAGAGCAGAGAGATCATGCATAACATGATGAGTGGCACCTGTGTTAGGATACCATGGTAGAGATGAATGGGAGGAAGAAATAGAATGCACATCAGAGTTATCATTTAACATCGTAAGATTAGCCGGAGAAGGCACAAATGTTGTTGGTGACAAAAATGAAGGGATAATGGTCCCTTTTATTTAGAACTATAGGCCAATTTTCTTAATTATCCTATCTTTTAAAAATTATCAATTTAGATAGTCAACTTTTCGATTTGTTTCCAATTTATCCTAATTTCAAATGGCATATGGAATTGCTGATGTGGAATGATGATATGGCTCAATTTTGCTTACTGTGGTGACACATTAATATGATGCCGTTTTGATGTGGAGAATGAAATGGTCTATTTTATCCAGAACTATAGACCAATTTTCTTAATTATCCTATCCTTTAAAAATTATCAATTTAGACAGTTAATTTTTTGACTTGTTTCCAATTTATCCTAATTTCAAATGGCATGTGGAATTGCTGATGTAGAATGATGACGTGGTTCAATTTTGCTGACTGTGGTGATACATCAATACGATGCCATTTTGATGTGAAGAATGAAGCTACTTTATTGATCTTTAAAACTCGCCTCCTCCCACAACTCACTGAGTCATCGACCCACAAAGTAACACAAAGATGATGCACATGACCTTTTACTAGAGCAAAGAGGTAACTCTTCTTTTCTATTCATGGAAAACCAAGATATGGCTTGGCTATGCTTTAACTCTTCTTGTTTATGTAATCAGCCCCGCCTTATACCAATTACTCGAAAACTGCCGCGTGAAACTCAAGATCGCCGCCACATCCGGCTCTTCTCCGGAGAGGGTGGGAGAAGAGCCTTTGCTTCGGTCCAAGATCGTGGGAGTGAATTTAGTAATTGGGTATTTATTGATTCTGGTTGTTATGTCATTTAATGGTGGAGTTTTTGTAGCGATTGTTGTGGGGTTGGGTATTGGTGACACATCAATATGCCCTCTGAACTCAATAGCAAAACTCAATGGCAAAACTGAAAATTATAAAATAAAAATTTGAGAGACTCGATGCTCTCATTGTTATGAGACCCTTTTTTTAACACTTATTTGAACTCACTTTCTTGGCCTGTCTTATCTCAGTTCTTAAAACAAAAAAGGTCAAGAAAAGCTGCTAGAACATAACATATTACTCTTGTTTTTGTGTAGAGTTGTGGCAAAGAGTGATTAGAAGATCAAGAAGGAACATGGGTAATGGCTACAATCACCACCAAAACTTGTAACTTCAACACCAAGCCACATTCTGGCCTATGCTATGTTCAAGAACATCCATTAATGATGTATCTCTTCCTAGGCTAGAATATAGATCCATGTCTTTTTCTAGTGACCCTTTATCGCCAAAGATCGGATGCATGGGTCAGGTTAAGAGACACAACAAGATAGTTGCCTTCCCTGTTGCTAACAAGATCACCATTGCCACCACCAAAAGTGACAATAATGTTTCTCTTGTCAAGAACTCAAAGATCAAGAGGATCTTTTCTGTTAAGAATAATTCATTAACTACCATCGCAACATCAATACCAAATGCCACTAATCTTTAGAACTTGGCTTCCTTTTCAATACCCTAATTCACATTTTGAAGATTTGGAGCAAACGAACGTCGTCATTTTGGCTTATAATTGGGGCATCATTCTCCACATCAAAACTGCGTCGTATTGATATGTCACCATAGTCAGCAAAATTGAACCACGTCATCATTCCACATCAGCAATTCCACATGCCATTTGAAATTATAATAAATTGGAAACAGGTCGAAAAGTTGACTGTCTAAATTGATAATTTTTAAAGGATAGGATAATTAAGAAAATTGGCTTATAGTTCTAGATAAAAAGGACCATTTCATTCTCCACATCAAAACGGCGTCGTATTGATGTGTCACCACAGTCAACAAAATTGAGTCACGTCATCATTCCACATCAGCAATTTCACATTTCATTTGAAATTAGGATAAATTGGAAACAAATCAAAAATTTGACTATCTAAATTGATAATTTTTAAAGGATACGATAATTAAGAAAATTGGCCTATAGTTCTGGATAAAAGGGACCATTATCCCCAAAAATGAATGATTTTATGGTGGATTGGACTGATCATACCGGCAACGACAAGCAGCTGCTGTATGGTTGTTGTACCTATAAATTTGACAACTAGTAAAATTCAGAGTGATAGAGCTGTTGTTGCACCTACGTACCTCGACCCCTTTCACGAAATGCAGTTTGGCGAGGACCAATTCGTTGGACCATGTTGGCAAGAGGAAGCTGTGGTTGTTGTGACTATAATAAAAGTTCATACGCAACCAATTGTCCATGTAAATCATGAAAGGTGGGAGGTTCAGGGCATTGCTGAAGAGCAGCAGTAATGCCATTATATTCACCACCAAGCTTACGAAAAATTATTACATTAAAGTCAATAGGTGGGATCGGTTGTCCAGCAAGGGCGAGAGAGTCTGCAATAGCTTTGGCTTTGTATAAATATTGAGACACGGGCTTGTTATCTTTTGATAAATTATGAAGCTTTATGTGAAGCTGAGTTCATTGAGCATGACTTACAGTGCTAATTGCTAAATGCGGAAGCAAGTGCCTGCCAAATAGCAGCAGAGGTGGATAAACCAATTAAGCGAGGATATATTTCTTCTCAAATGGATGAAAGCAGCCATAAGAAAAGTAATTGATCTTTGCTAAACCATAAAATGTATTCTGGATTAGGTTCAGGCATGTTGGTTGTTAAATTAATAATTTCCTTCGGTGGAGGAGAAGTAGTCCCTTCAAAGATGCCATGCAGATTATAGAAAATTAATAAGGGTGTGAACTGAAGTTTCCATGGAATATAATTTTTAGATGTTAATTTTGATTGAAAATGGATGTTGGATTTGAGTGGGTATTATTGCAGGAGTTAAAGAAGGAGAAAAGAGAGAGGGAAGAACAGAAGGAGCAGCTGAGGTGATCGAAGTTGAAGAATATGAAGATGAAGAAGGAGAGTTGGTTGCCATTAGAAGCTCTGATACCAAGTTAAGTATTTGGAGATAATTTATGATTGATTGTATTGAGTTTTCAAATAGAGTACAACAGTTATAAATACACAACTGTAACAACCATAATATGATAATAACTAACAAGATAATAATAACTAAACAACTCTAATATTTATCTTGATAGCCTCTAACTGGGAGAGTTAAGGCATCCTTTGAGAGAGTAGCATTAAAGATTGGTATTATTTTGGAGGTGGATCACAGTGGGGATGGGCTGTATGAAAGATTTTCTCACCTTCATGTATAGATTGATGTCTCCCTTCTTTTGAAGCGTGGTGTAGTTGTATTAAATGATATGGGAAAATATAGTTTGGGTGTATTTTAAATATGAAAAGCTACCAAATTTTTATTATGTATGTGGATTACTTGATCATATAGAAAGTGATTGTGATCAAAATATGGATTCTCATTCTCATTCACAGACTATATGGTCATATGGGCCAAACCTGTGAGCTTCCTTAAGGATATCATGGTTCCTCAATCTATCTTTAGTTTCAAAACCTGGTAGTAGATAACTTTCACCTATTTATCCTCTAATGGAGTGTAAATCTGGTGACGCACAGATTACAGTACTACTTGTTGCCACCAATTTATTTGTAAGATAAGACTGTCACTCATTATCTTTAGCTTTGGAAGCAATTGGTTATCCTAAGCTACAACTTTTCCCATAATCTGTGCATTGTACTTCTGTCTCCTCAGAGTAGCATGGTGGTGTATTAGTTGCTTCAGTCCTTGAGATGTAGGTTTTTCCATTGACTGACGAAGTTCCATTAAGTGAAGAAGCTGTCAAAGTTTCTTCCCTACAAATAACTTCTTCTGGTCACTTTATGGATGATGGAAATCGGTCTTTAGATGATACTACTCTTAACTCTGAAACTTTGCAAGCTCAGCATACCAGTGATATGCTTGACAATTCTGCGGGTTTTCAAACTAATTCTTTTACAGAGGTATAAGAAACTTAGTCGTATTATCTGTTAACGGGGTTGTGAATATGGTCAATGATTAAAATGATGCAATCCATATATGGGTGAGCAATTGTTGGATACTACTATGGTTCTAAAAAAGGAGGAAGTTTTACCATGAAAATGCTTCTGTTGAAACAATGTGTGAAGTGGAGGCTATTTCACAGCCTCGCCAGGAGCCATAAGGTTACTTAGTTAGAATGCTCCTGGATTGGGGAATCCATGGATATCAAGAGCTCTTTGTTTCTTTATTAAGAAACATTCCCCTAATATCATTTTTATTATGGAGTCTAAGTCATGTGTATTTGACATGATATCCACCAGTTTCTAATTTATTTTTGGCTAATGATTTGTGTTACTAGCAGCGACACAAACAATGTGTCGATGCTAGCAGCAAATTACCTTTTTATCCTTATAGTTTTATAATAATTATAAAAATACTAAATAAATAAATTATAAAATTTGAATCTTTAAATCAAAGCACGACGGGTTTACTCCTACCCCTCTTAGGTGCTAGATTTTGTTAATATAATTAATTGTCAATTAAAATAGATGTTTTAGATTATTATAAAATGTTTCTATATATAAAACTAAGAGGGACAAAACCGTAATTTAATAAAAAAAATTTGTCTTTATTTAGTAAGCGACAATACTATTCATGTCGCTTTAAGTGACATGTATCATTATCCTTTATTTATATAAGGTTTCTTTTCATCATGTTTCTTGTTCTTGTAGTAAGGTGGCTCTTGATTTAGCTTGTTGGGCTCATAGTCACCCTTTTAATTGTTTCTTCTTAAATTGAATTTCGTCGTATTTCTATTAAAAAAAAATAGTAACTAAAAAACACTTTTTATATATGTGTAAAAACTTGTGCGAGGAGAATATAATTTCCAAATAATATATATATATATATATATATATATATATAAAGAGAGAATAATGAAATTTCACATCCTGCACAAAAATAAATTGCAACCCGAATTTTTAAAAATGGGAGAATAATTGTATGGATACATGATTTGACCCGGCCCACGAGGCAAAAGCCTAGTGATGATAAATGACAGATAAGCCTGAATTGCTAAGGAACCAGATTCTAATTCTTTTAAAAATTTAATTAAATTAAAAAAAATAGTTTGGACCCAATAAGAAAAAGGTTTAGCCTAGAATGATTGCCCCACGTGGCCCAATGGATTTGGGCCCATGTTAATCAGGCCTATGGGCTTCAGGAGCCCAGAGGCGCCACCTCTGTGGCAAAGAGGCGGCACCTCTAGCCATAGAGGCGCCACCTCTATGATGAAGAGGCGGCGCCTCTTCGTGTCTGAGCCGAAAAAAAATATATTAATGGGCATTAATGACAGAATGTGGGATTCTCCCACGTTCTGTAACTCCTCTCCCACATTCATGGGAGAGGAGGTGGAAGGTCTAGGGCAACTTTAGAGGTAGAAAATCTCTATAAAAACCAAGGAAGAAAAGAAAAAGGGGTTAGCAACTTTAACTAAAGAAAAAAAAAAAGAGCTAAAAAAAAAGAGAGAATTGGGAACAGAATTGGAGAAAGAGGAAAGAATCTGGAGTCCATGAGCAAGAAAGCTCATTCAAACACCATTTCTGAGGGCTAAATCAATTTCAAATTCGATTTCTCAGTAAATTTTCATTTTTTTAGCTTTTGTTTAAATTTTCATTCATTCTAATTTTTTATTGTTTTAGAATCATGGTTTATGTTTATTTGAATATATGTTGAAGTCATACTGACTTTGTGACTGTAATTGGTAATATCTGGACCTTTTCTTATGCTTGTTTAATTCATTTTATTTTCTGCTGTATATTTTCTGCAGAGACAGACGACACCTCTTTGAAGAGGCACCGCCTCTTTATTCATTCACAGAGGCGACACCTCTGTACCAGAAGAGGCGCCGCCTCTATCTCGCAGAGCACTTAATTAATTAATTTTTTATTATTTAATTCTTGAGTTGCTTTTGTAGAGTTCTGATGATATCTGGAGACTATTGAATCTTTAAAGATGGTGATGGAACAACAATAATGGACATTTTCCATTATTTTAGAATTCTTAGAATTTATTGTTTTATTTAAATATTCTTAATTGTGGGATATGTAATCTTTTCTCCTCCCTACATTTCTTTGTATGCTTTATTTCTGTCTTATTATTATTTATTTGATTGATTGTTGTGAATGGATATTAAACATAGAATTGCATGTAAATTGGACTAATTAATTAAATTTGGACTAAATTGTAAAATTTGATAATTGTTTGAATTAAATAGCCATTTACATATAATTCAAGAAATAATTAAATAATTAAAAATAATAAAACATAAAACACAAACGGAGGCTAATCGTAAGGTCGGGTGGGCCGCTAAAAGCCCATACCCAGTTTTCGGACCCAATATCTGAGGACGGCTGCTGGGCTTCCTCTGTGGAATCCAGTTGCTGTAAAGTGTGTCCCGGGTTTTATCCGGGTGGCGACTCCATTCTCCAACCAAAAACCCTTTAAAAAGGCCCAACGTTGTACTCCTAGTGGGCCCTGAGCCCGCACAGTGCCGTGGTCGCTAAACACTTGGGCGCGCGCTGAACCCCGCCGCCTACAAATATTAAAAGCCATATTGATCAAAATATTTTTAAAAATAGCTTTAAATAATTTTTTTTTTCAAATAAAACTGTTTGAGTCTTCTAAAAGCTGTTTGATCTTTCTATTTTTTTGAATCATTTTTTATTTTGCTTTCTTTATTTTTTTTCTCAATATTTTTTTACTAATTTTTTTTCTATTTTTAAGGTACTGTTTTTTATTAATATTTTTTCTCAATATTTTTTCTATTTTTAAAATACTCTTAACATTTTATTTTTTTCTCAATATTTTTTTATTTTATTTTTTACTCAATATTTTTCTCAATGTTGTTACATATTGTTTAACATATGCACTTCATCCTTATTTCCTACACTTTATTTCCTGCACTTCCTTATTTGCTACACTTTTCTGTAGTTCATTTCCTGCAGTTTCCTGTACTTTGTTTCTTTTTTATCAATATTTTTTTTGCTCAATATTTTTTTTTCTCAATATTAATTAGTTTAATTTCTGAATTCTAAATAATTATGAAAAAAATAATTATTGAAGACTATGGATTTTTTGTTTAATTAGGCTAATTTTTATATTCTAAATAATAGTAAGTATCAAAAATTAAAAAATTGTTATTTAGAATAAAAAATTATGAGAAAAACAACAAAAAGAAACAATAAGAAATAAAAAATTAAACTACTTTTCTTTTTTATCAATATTTTTTTCTCAATATTAATTAGTTTAATTCTGAATTCTAAATAATTATGAAAAAAATAATTATTGAAGACTATGGGTAATTTTTTGTTTAATTAGCCTATTTTTTTTTGTAAGAAACAACAAGAAGCAAAAAAAAAAAAGCAACAAAAAACAATAAGAAGTAACAAAAAAACAATAAAAAGCAACAAAAAAAAAGTAACAAAAAGTAACAAATATAATAAAATTAAGACAATAAATATAATTTTCACTTTTATTAGTATCACTAATAAAAATAATAATTCATTTGACATATTTCATAATTTTTTTAATAGTTTTATTGAAAAAATTATTATTGAATATTATGGGTAATTTTTAATTTAATTACTTTAATTTCTAAATTCTAATTAATTATGAAAAAAATAATTATTGAAGACTATGGGTAATTTTTTATTTAATTAGCCTAATTTTTATATTCTAAATAATAGCAAGTATTAAAATTAAAATATTTGT